>AYEL01077660.1:0-60610 GCA_000484575.1 Olivierus martensii
TAATAAAACAAGTTAATGATGCTAAAGGGCTTATGACCTTTGAGGCCATCCAACTAGAGAAGCTAGCCCACAATAACCTGGCTATCAATGACACTACTCCTGTTGAATTGCCTGCTTCGTGGAGATGGTGTGCAATTAATTCTATATGAACTTAAAAGCTTGACCGCTTAGCCCTGGCAAATGGGTTGATGACTGTGTTATTTGTACCCTTGGCTATCCTGTGCCAATGTGTTAATAAATATGAATATCCTTAATGAATATCCTGTCAATGAAGAGGGTCCCAACTCTCTGCTCTTATTTATTGGGCAGTATATACACTCTTTATCTATTTATATTTTTAATGTTTGTGTTATTATAATATCTATATTTATGTATTTTTAATACTTTGTTAAATTATTTCGTGATTTTTCTTAATGTTGTATGAATATTTTTGAATTGTAATAGAATGTTAACTAGTTTATGTTCGATTGTAGAAGAATACTTTGTAACAGAAACTTTTAAATGTGTTCTATTTTAAAGTTATATTAGACTGTTATCTAAAAGAAATGTTGTACTGATGAGGGACCGATGACGGGTCCGAAAACGTTTTGCAGTAATAAAACGGTTTAATACTTGCTGGTAGTGCTGTATTGACTCTGAACTAGTAGCTTAAATGGTAGATTCAAATATAAAAATCTTCTACCTTTTATCCTTAAATTTTTTTGAAAATAACTTCACCTTAAAATTAAGTTGTTGATATATATTTTGATCTATATCATTTTGATAAAGATCAAAATATATATCATTATATTAATTACATTATATTATATTACATATGTCAGATAATCTCATTTATCCAACAATTATGGGATAGAGAAATCATTTATATAGTGTTAAATAAATGACCAATCACAGAAAATTTAAAAATATTTTCATTGAAAATTTTTTCTTTTATATTTACATGTTTAAAATTTAACAAATAGATAATTATTTTAAACAAATTTAAATTCTATTTGTAACTATAACCATTCACTTTTGTATTTATGACAATTTCTTCAAATTAGGTTTTTATGAATAATCATCTATCATTTTATTATTGCTAAATTTTGCTTGCTCTTAAAAGTTACCAGAAAGTCAAGACTGTTGAATAAATAAGGTTATGCTACACTTACAAAATATACTTATTCTAAAATAAAAGAAATTGTATTATACAGTGGTTCCTGGTTATAAGGCAGATTTGCAGGGTGGTGATCTAACCCATGTTATAAGACAATTGTGCTATAACCGACAGCTTCTCTTATTTTTAATTTAGTGATTCTAAATTAGAAAATAAGAGAAAGCTGTCCAATTTATCCAAGAAGATTTGTAATCTTCCTTTTTCTGCAATCTATCCTCATATTGTAATGAATGGACATCGATTATGTGATGTATTATATTTTTATCAGAATCTCTTTCAAACAAATGGGGAACAGGAAAGACCCATGGTATATCCGAATCTGCGGTATAAATGAGAGCGTTACATCCGAGGAGCACTGTATTTATAAAAATTACATTTTAATATTTTAGAATTTATATTTCAACAACCAATTAAAATTTTTATTTTTATAAAATATTTGCTTGATATTAAGTGTCAAGAATCAGAATATCAAAAATAAAAGTTATGTTTGATTAAATGAAATTTTTCTCAAAAAAATTCTAATTTCAATAATTACTTACTGTTGTGGAAGGATGCGGTTGATCTTGATTCTATAAAAATAAACAACATATAAAGAAATAGAAATAATAATTTAAATCTTTTAAATAAAATAATAAATTAAAAAAAATTCTAACAAAACACAAATCCAAACAAATAGTTTGAAATGAATTAACATTTGTAAAACTATATCATAAAAACAAATATTTATTAAATTAACAACATTTTTAATTTAAGAAAATGTTTTAAAAGCAATATGATATAAAAAATTCATTTTTAATTCATTGAAAAAATTAATTTTATGAAAATTAAGAAATTATTTTAGAAGGAATAAATTTACTAAAGGACAAAGAACACTATAAAACAAATTGTATTTGTTAGGCAGCCAATATCATGAAATTATGTTAATCCAAACTTGACAATTGGATATGATTTAGATTAAATTTGGAATGAAAGAGTTAATAAAAATTTATAAAAAATATCTAATTTAATGCATTTTTTGATGATCAAAAAAATAAAATTAATAGAATAAAATTGATATTAAAAAAAAAAAATAAAAAAATATTAAATTATAAAATTTGATATTAAAAAAATTTTTTTGATAAAAATATAAAACATGAAAATATTGGTTTATAAACTTTTGGTGAGATATGCCAGAAATAGGAGTGTTAACACATTTTCACTTGTCTAGTATGTATCAGATAGTGGAGATAAACAATGGTAACCTTTGAGAAAACAGTATTAAAAATTACATGATACAATTTTTTTAGCACTACTGTACATTCTTTTCTTAGAATACAGTTATTTATAAGTTTATATCATTTAGGTTTTTGGACTATTAAATTTTGAGAGAGTGCTTAATAAAAATTTAAGAAATTTTTATATAGAGAACAAAATCTCTAGAAAATGCAATCATGTAAAATTTAACAATTCAAAAATCTTCTAAATGATATAAACATATATACAATTGTATTTTAAGAACAGAATGTATTTAACCTGTGTTATGTTTTAAAAATGACTATTTACAATAGAAAATATTTCACTGTATAATTAGTTTGTTCTATTTAATTTGATAAGAAGAATTGTCATTTTTATATCAATTTAGTGTTTGTTCTTAGTATAAAGTTTAAAAACTGTATATTGAGTAAAATAATGTTGAAGCTGAAAAATGTGAGAATGTGAACTTTTGTATAGTTTTGTTTGATCAACAATATATAAACTGATAATAGAGTTGAAAACGTTTTTTGTATACTTTGTGTATATAATTATATCATTTTTCTGCCAAAATAAACTGTTTACTTTTTGAATTATGCTGTTTTATCAGAAGATTAAATTCTAAATAAAAATATAAAGCATATTTTATTTCTAAAAAAAGAAATCAATAAAATAATTACCCTATTTCCAGATCTAATTACCAGATGAACAGTTACACCATCTTTAATACCTAAAAAATAAATTTAAATCATCTTAATTAAAACAGTTTAAACAGTTAAATTTTTTCTGCCTAGTGCTGTGCTGTTTTTTTATAAAGATGGAATGTTCTTATGCAATAAAAGCACTATATAGTAGTGGAGAATTTTATTGCATAAGAATTAGTTAGAGTATAAGCAAGTAGTACGTAAATGAATGTAGATGAAAGTTATTTTGCTGTGTCTAAGTTTCTAGTATTGGCTGCATGGTAAAGCAATCATTTACTATCTTGAAAGATCTGGGTTTAATTCTGAGTCTCATATATTATTTTTCAGGAAGAATCCAGGCCCAGCCAGGTTAGCTGAACTTTCTAGCTGGTTCCACCATGTGTATTAGACAGTCTGTGAGGATTCACTGCTAAAAGTATATGTTAGCATCTTAATTCAAACTAACTTAGCCAATGTTCTAGCAAATATAATTAATTAATTTTTACTGTCATTTTCAATAAAAATATAATTACTTATATTGGTAACAACTCATATTTGCTAATAACTTGTTATTAGCAAATATGAGTTGTTAATTTTTACTAATTACTACATAATGATATCCATTACAGATCCAACTATGAACTGCACACATCTGTGGTAGAGCCAGTAGAACTTTACAATAGGAGAATCAATGGTCAAGCTGAATCTATCAAAAGTTTCTCAGAAATATGGAATCTGAATTCTATGCTTCCGTGTATTTAGGATGGGGTTGAATGAGTTGAGCCTGGACACCTAAAAAATCTGGAGGGTATGAGACCCAAACTTAAATACAAACACTACATGGAGGAAATACAATCCTTTTCCATCCTGACAACAACTTAGCCATCCCCGTGATTTATACTGCCATCATAAGTATTGATTTTCATTGTAAATAAATCACAGTATAAGTACAGATTGTTATAAGTCAGGGATTTCCCATTTTATTTAAGAATAAAAAAAATTTAAGGATTCAATGAAAGGAATAAAATTTCACTTCTGGTTTGAATATATAATTAAAACAAACAACTAACTATTTTTTCTTGAACCTATAATATATTCTCAACTATCTGGTCTAATGGAGAAGAATTACCGTATTTGCCGGCGTATAAGACGCACCCTCTTTTTTATACACATTTTTGAAGGGACACTCGATATCGGAGAGGCACTTTGAGGGAACAAGCGTGAACTTTGACCTGGAAGCGCTGACATCACCCCAATATAGAAATATGATTCGTTGATTCCTATTTACTGTTAGACGTACAGTCTATGACAGAAAGGTTTTGACATCAGCGGAAAAGATTCGGCTTTCGTACAATACGCAAAAACTGATTGAGTCATTATTTCAGTTGTTGATCATTGTAGGCTACAATTTGGTTAAACCATTCCATCGGTTGATTAGCAACGGGGAGTGGAAGGAATATTGCATATTTAAGCGTTTACATGCAAAAAACGATTTCGTTTACTATAAATGAATTTGGAATTTATTGTACACTGTTTTAAATGTTTAACGTTTTATACGGCCGGTCCCGCCGACTACTACCGGTTTAGGAGTATTTACGGAAGGAAAGATGGAAGTACAGCCAGTGTCTCGATGGCCCAGTAAGTAGGCTATTAAATTACACTAGTGGCTAACGCTGGACACTACAGAAAGGAAATCTACCCAAAATATCGGGCCGCGGGGCGTACCCCGGCCTTAACCAGGGTGACGGACGGCGGGTCACCCATCCAAGTCCGCGACTGTATACGGCCTATGGCGGCTAACGGTTCCCACTCCACCCGGGTGGCCCGCCGCGCCCGTCCGGTCGGGCTGGACCGCCTACTCTTTTTTTTTCCGGGACGCGTTCCGCGCCCTTCTCCCTTTTAACGGTACCAACCCGGAACCGGCCCCTTTACGCGTCGGCCTTAACTTTATAAACTTCACGAAATGGTAGGAGTTTCCGTAGAATTGTCCAGTAGTCCAAGGCCGACGTTTCCATCTTCCGAAGCGTAAAACTCTCGGAAACCTGTTTATCCGCGCGGACAGATAAACCGGGCGTTTTACTCCAGCGGGCTTTTAGGGTCGACCCGGCCAGAAACGACGAAATTCTAACAGATTTCCGTAACTACTATAAAAGTCGTAACTAATCCTACCTACTTCTAACCGCTAGGCCTTAATTAGCGACTACGTGGTAACCTTCTAGGCGCGGTCGTTTATAATTTCCAGCTAGGTTTCCACCTATTCGTACATCTTCTCCTACTTAATTTTATTTTACCATATTTTCGCGGGCTGCGTATAACGTCGGGTAGGCTTTTCCCGGTAGTGACGCGGATTTCTACGGTCGGTAGGTATCCGGGCGGCGGCCTTTATAGACGGCCCAGTGGTGGGCCCGGTAGGAAACGGCCATTTAACGATCTAGGTCCGGCCTCCGACCGGAAGACGGGAAAAGTTCTTCTAGGCCAGTATCTGGCGCGGCCACCCGGTTACTCCGTCCGTCCCGCCGGCGCTCTAAGCCCGCCGGTCCACCGGGCTACCCAGCGAGGCCACCGACGGTACCGGAAGAGACAGATTTTGACCGTCGTGGTCGGATCCGCTGTCTTCGGCGCTGTCGCTACCCGCCGCCGGCACTCGCAGACTGGAACCGGGGTTGGGCTCCGTCAGCAGCTCCCTGGATCCCGAAGGAGACGATAATCTGCAAAAATCAGACGGTCAGACGACGGTCGGCTGGGGCTCCTCCGTCGAGTAGGTGGCGCCGTCGTCGGTACCCACCACCGGCGCCTGGCACCGTCCCAACCATTGTTTCTACCCTCAAAATGTTTTCGTCCAGCGTCGGTACGCCTACCCCGTGGTGGCCGAACCAGCGGGGTCCACCGATAAATCGGTTTTCACAGGTCGATCCACCTTCCCACAGAAGGTGGATCGACTGTCGAGGAATACGACGTGGATACGGAAGTATCGTATTTTTTAGGCTAAATCGGAGGAAAACTTCTCCGACTGGAAGGGGCCCGGGCGTGGCGGCCGTCGGGGTGGGAGCGCGGAGACCGGCCGCGGCGCCGGTTATTGCGCCGTAGTTGGGGCGGTTTGGCCGCTTAAATTTTGCTAGCGGTAGGCCGGGCGGGCGACCGCCTACCGCGGCAAAATTTAGCGGCCAAACCGCCCCAACTACAGCGGAAAAATAAACGCCATCCGCGTTTTTCGGGTCGGCCTACGGCGGAGAAAACGCTAGGGCCGGGTGTCACCCCACCCGCCGACTGGACGGACCGAGTGGGAAAACGGCGCCACCTAGTCGACGAAGCGCGCTTTACTCACCTGCTGGAAGTGGGCCGGTCGGGCGACGGATTCGGGTCGTGCAGGTCGCTGGTGCTGCGCGAATGTCGGCCGGAAAAGGGCCATCCCTGGCTCTCCAGAGCCCGGGACACGTGCGTCAGATCGACGGAACTTCCGGAAATTTGAGCGGCCTGGGCTCGGCGCTGGCCGGACTCGGGCGAACTCTTTTTCCGGCCCACCGCCCCGAAGACGAACAGACGCTTCTTGTGCGAGGTGTGTCGCGCCGTCCGCAGCAGCTCGGCGTAGTCGTCGGAGCGGAGGAAGCGCGGATAGGTGTCCTTCTCCATCAGGGTCCAGACGTGCCGTTGGGCCGAATCGAAGATGTAACGGCTGGGCCGCTCCAGTTCTTCCAGGATGGACTGGTGAGTCTTTCCGTCCAGGTTGAGTTCCGAGGGAGAGCCGGCGGCCACGAATTCTCTGCGAAGGAGAGAGGCGGATCAGAGGACTAAGGCCCTAGGCGGCCGTGGCGGCGCACTTACCGGTAAATTCGCTGCACTTTCTCTCGGAGGTTTCTTTCGGAGCCGGTCTCCAGAGCCCGCACCTCTTTCCAGAAGACGATGTTCTCGTGACTGTACTCTTTCCTCAGGTAGTTTTCGAACAGACGCGCGCCGGTCGGATCGCTCAACAGTTCTCTCAGACAGATGCCCCAGCGACGGATCCTCTTTTCGGCGGGAATTTCCACCCTGTCGAGAAGAAAAACGCACCGGGTCAAAACGCGCGGTTTCGGGCTTTTACTCCATAAGTCTGCGTATCTACCGTAGCTGGCTAATACCGGAACTCAAAATTTTGACGCCCGAACAGGCGACACCGTATCGAATTTATTTCGGTACTTAAATCTGATTCTTCGACCTCGGGCACCCGTTTTACGTCTCTAGTCTGTCGGTGGCCCGACCAACTGGTAGAATAGATTTTTGCTATCGGTACTTTTTGCCGAGTTGTTATATCGAATAAACACGCCGAATAAGTAAATAAGATAACTTAATAAAACTTACCGAGTAAATCGTAATTTTGCCATTTTTTGTTTTTCTCCGAATCGGGACGCTACCAACAGATTATTATATCGTACCATCGCGCTTCGATTTGGCTCTAGTCGAAGACGATTAGACCAACTCCGGGTTTTAACTCCGGACAGCGCTACGTAAGCTGGGTTGCGTGAGAAAAAAATGTGGCCGAGCCCATGTAATTAATTATTAAACTTACCTAATTATTATTTAATTATATCTTGTACGCGTATATTCGTTAATTAACCAATGCCTGTATATATTCGTTAAAAAAGACCCGCTATATAGGCCACGCCAGGCGCGACGCGCTCGATGGCTGCTGGTGAAGTAAATAATAAGTAACAAAATAGAAAAATTGGCATTTTCAGAATTTTTCCCTTACCCGTATCCTAACACCTATCCTGGCGCTACATTTCGAGTTTCTAAGTTTACGGGAAGCGCTATATAATTTTGACCGGCCAGTCGGTGCCCAAATTTGCCATTTTCTGGGGCCCTCTATCGCCTACACACTTCGATATTAACGCTCGAAATTTTTACGGGGTGGTGAGGAAATAAAATTTCGCGACATATACGATTTTCGTTCGACTGGCTTAATCGGAAGCGAAGCTACGGCGATGGCCAGTACGGCTTAAGTCATACCGGCCATCTACAGATGGCCGGTATGATTTAACACGATATACACACGGTACGCGCCGCGCCAACTCGGTCCGGCGCTACGCCGCGCGCCTCGATTTCCGAGTACTAGTATATTTCGCCGAGAAAGGGCGGTAGTCGACGCGCCGCCCGGACGGTTCCAACCCTAGCTACGCCCGGACGTATGGTAGGGGGCCGAAACGGGACGCATCGGCCTCTACGTTCGGCGGATTTTGAGGCCTAGCGGCCGGAGTACAAACTTACAGACTGGCGTTTAGCTTCCAGAAGCCGGTATCGTCCAGTATCCAAGGGTTGTTTATCTGTCCGATGCGGAAGAAAGGGTCGTGTTCGGCGTACAGTTGCCATCGATGGAAGAGGCTGAAAAAGGAAGGTATCATTCGTTATGGCCAGGCCGCGGCCGGCCGTTCGGCGGTAGGCCGCGCGCACTCGCCTCTCGATAGCCTGCGACACTTTGATGCGGGTCCGAGGAAGACGCTTCAACTGCAACGGCAAAAAAACGGTATTAGTAACGGGATGGAGCCGGCCCGAGTGGGGCCGTACACGCTTACCCTTTCCATGGAATCCTCCAAAGATTTCCTTCTTCTGATCCTCTTGTTGGGGACGGGGCCACGATCCATACAAGACGCCTGTCCGGGCTGCGGAGAGGAAAAAGTCCCGCCGTCCCTGACACACCCGCCATCCGGACCGGGGGCCTCCCCAGAAATTTCCGGTCGGCCTTTCTTCCACCGCCGGAAACGGGCGCGGCTTTTTTTCTCGGCCGGTGGGTCCGGGTAGGACCAGCCCCGTAGGCCGGAACCCGCCACCGGCCACCGGTACCAGATTTAGGCTGGAGTCGAAGGTGTATCCGTACTACCGTTAATCCGGATTTTTCTCAAAATTATCGAGTGCGAGAAAATAATAAGTAGTAAACGTACGGTTTAAGCGGGTTAGTTATTCCATCCGGGCCACCGAAAAGTCGGCACGGTGCCATCTGGCGGTAGAAGTGGTTAACTAGATTATTTTGTTAACCACCTCCATAAAAACGGTAGCCTGTCCGACAACGGACGCGACCTGGTTATAAATGTCGAGGAAAACACAGGCCCGCTTAAAGCGGCAATTATTATTGCCGGCGGCTCTTTTTCCGGTTATGGTAAACATTAGTTAGAATGTAGGCGATTTTAAGTTAGCCACAGATAGTTAACCGTTTATAACTTTTTACATACCATAGATAAAATAGACTTAATTTATAATAATATTTTTCCCAATGGTAATAACAGTCCCATCGATTTCTTTCCAGTCGCTTCCGATATCTATATGTTACGGGTAATGCGCGAAATGTCCAGATTAACCGGAGTTGTCGACATTATCCGAGTATAAAGATAGAAATAGAAATTAATTTATCTCGTTTTCGTCCTTATCCGGATAATCTCGGCATTAACGCGTAAGAGCTGGATAACGTCGAAGACTATTTCGAAATCCGCGTTCATGTTTGGACGAGAATCCTTTCGATCGGAACTCGGAACTATTTATACATAATAATTTAATAAAATTCAAAATAAAATAATGTAAATTAAGAAAATTAAATCATATATACGAAGCCATTGGCCACAGTGCCATTTCTCGGGTTTCCCCCGTATACACAAATACACAAATACATCGAATAAAAGTAATATTATATTAAACTCACAAATACAACTTAATAATACAGCGGATCCAATAACAATAACAGAAAAAAATCTTATCACCTCCACAGATCTAAATAGTTTAAACATACACAACCTAAATGTATTAAATCGAAATAAAAGGAAAAAGATCGCTACAGAAACCAATTAGCAAAATAACGCGTCGAAAGGATTATATATTCCAATTTATAGATAGATTTTAATAATAAATTCAATAAAGGAAATGAAATCTTTTTCATTTCCTTTATTTCTAATTTTAGTGCGTTCCATAACTTCATCGACATATAAATTATGGATTTTGTCCAATCGACAGATGACATTTAGGGATATTTTTATCATAAGTCCTTTATTTCTAATTTTAGTGCGTTCCATAATTTCATCGACCTATAAATTATGGATTTTGTCCAATCGACAGATGACATTTAGGGATATTTTTATCATAAGTTTTTCTAGTTGAAGATATAGTTTTGTTATGTAATTGATATAAACTATTAAAAACTTCTAACCTTAGATGGGTCAAATTATTTTTATAATAAAACTTTATTCGATTTTTTACATATAACAATTCTATTGTATTCATTTTATCGGATCTAACACTATCTGTAAACTTAATATTATGACAAATTCTAATAAAAGTGTTTCGCAGAATGATCGACCCGTACGTATGGCCCGCCCACCTAAACCTTCGAATCTACTGTATATGGTAAGTGACAACAGTGTTTTCTAAATGCGATATTTGGTTGATGTAAATAAATAAATAAATAAAAATATATATCTCCTCTCGCCTAATCTCGATTGTCTACACTATTTGGTCTACACGCTTACGCAGCCACCGGACCAAAAACAAAACTCGAGCGTGCGCGATTATCTCTTCAAACTTAGAATGCGAGATTATCCGCTCTCGGATAATGCCAGTATTATCCGGTTAAACGTACGCAGCCACCGGACCAAAAACAAAACTCGAGCGTGCGCGATTATCTGTTCAAACTTAGAATGCGAGATTATCCGCTCTCGGATAATGCCAGTATTATCCGGTTAAACATCCGAAAAATAATAAACAGCCACTTCTTATTAAACATTATTCACAAATGTTGGATAATGTCGACATTAGCCAAATCCCGTAACATATATATATGTGTGCGTGACGCCCATAAACGGAAATGGCGCCATGACCGAATAAAACAGCCAACAGGCGTGGTGGCCAGTTCCGAACGAACCGACACCGATGCTCGACATTATTTCGCTGGGTGGCCGTGGTCGGGTATCCACTAGGCGTGGTGGGCGACTCCTCCCAAACCCATACACCTTCCGAGCGTTTTAAAACCAGCGCGGACCGTACCGAAACAAATCGGGGCACGCGCTAGTAGTAGTACCTCCGAGTTACTAGTAGTAGCGGAACGGAATTTTGACTATGTAGCGGTGTATCGGACGTGGCAACTAATTCACGAAAAAGGAGAGACATTTGGACGGCGTTTCAATTATACGTATTTTTACGATATTTTTATTCTTTAAATCGTCAGTCTTTCCAAAAGTAAAAATTTTTCTTAAAAATTTTAAAAGATTTCGACACCGACGCCATCTGTCGTCCGGTTAAGTCGTTTCCAACTGGCAACAATGCGTCGTTCTATTGATTTTCATATTTTCTAATATCTAATAAAGAAATTATAATGTATATTTTGTGCAATAAATAATTCTGAGTCTGAACACGATTTTTTTCAAACATAAAAAATGCTTGTTTTCGTGTAGTTTATACGCTAAGATTTACATCCGAGTCAAAGACTATCCTTTAATATTCCTAAAAATGTGATAGCAAATAACTTCCTAATAAATTTATATAATTTAAATCCAAGTTCTGGATAAATAAGAGAAGAATTGTTCCTCATTCTTTTGTTAAATTAAAAGTTGTAAATTAAGATAATTTTCTAAATCGACACGATTGGAAAAGCCCCTCCCATAAACACTTTTTCTGTTTATTCTTAGTTCTACAAATACTGTTCATTTATTCCGACAGGTAGCGTTACTACGACATTTTGAATCGCGCAGAATTTTTGAAACGCGCTTATTAGTGTTACAAAAACAAATACGCGTTGGCACTTTTTACAGTGGACCACCACGCGTGGTGGGCCACTCTAGAAAGAAAAAGAAAAAGACTACGGCCACCCAGCGAAATAATGTGGAGCGTGGGTGTTTTTTTGTTAACAGATGACGCCACTTTCCATTCGGGCAGAATACTAAGTGACGGAGCGAAACAAGCCCTTCCACAGGCTGCCCATCCCTGCGGAGGGGTCAGCGGTGGAGGACGGGAATCGACGGGCCGGGCCCCATGATAAATATTTTCGAGGGGTGGGACCCGAGACTCGAACCCGGGTCATCCAGAGTGGAAAGCCGAAGCGTTTCCAGGCGGCCAATCCGGCCGACAAGGAGCGTGGGTGTTGAGTTAGGTTAGGTTAGTTGGGTTAAGCCGCCATCTCCTGGTGGGATATTCATTATCTGGCGGCGGCCACTTACAGAACCCATCACAGGCTGGCCAACACCCCTGATGGAGCCAATCGGACGGCCGAAGGATGGGGTTCGACGAACCGGGCCCGGACGCTCCTGATAAACTGGAGGTGTGGGCCAGGATTCGAATCCGGTTCCTCCAGGGTAGTAAGCCATAGCTTTACCACTTGGCCATCCGGTCGACAGGTGTTGGGTCATTGGGAATTGGTCACAACGAGTGGTGGCTGGTTTTTTTCGGTGGTGGCGCGATTTCGGTGTTTGGGCCTATATACAGCGAGTGCGGAAAGTATGGGTACACCGACGGTTACGTTAAAAATAGCTATTTCTTAAAAACTATAAATTTAAATTATATAGTAACGTAAAGTTTAAGTGGAAAAGAAATTTAGGCTAGGTATAAACAACATTAAACGTAAATGTCCAGCGGGCAGTGGTGGGATTCGGCAGAACCGATACCTAATTTGTGGTCGTGGTAATACTTCAAAATAGCATTTTGTGAAACCAGGACTCTGACCGCTGACGACCAAAACCGAAGATCCAATTACCGGATGACCGTCAATCTTCCTATAACTGTTTTCTTTGTCAAGCTTTAAAATTCTTCAATTATTACGTAGTTTTATTTATTGTGCCAGCTTTTCTATTATTATTGTAATGGTTACGTTAAACATATTCTTGTGAAATATTATTATATAACGATGAATACATATGTAACAAGCTTTAAAATTCTTCAATTATTACGTAGTTTTATTTATTGTGCGCAGCTTTTCTATTATTATTATAATGGTTACGTTAAACATATTCTTGTGAAATATTATTATATAACGATGAATACATATGTAACTTGAATTTATTTTATAATACCTGTAGATATTTTTTGTATTATAAAAATATTTTCATGAATTTATTTATTCAAAGTTTATTACTGTCCTATTTAAATTGGAGTTACATTTCTATAATTATTAATGTTCAATAACATATATCTTAAAATTTAAATAGGAGAGTAACAAATTATTATTAATTTTATTCATTCTAATTTGAACGAATAAATTCATGAAAATATTTTTTTAAAAAAGCAAAGAAATATCTATTAGATTGAACATTTTGTTGAATTACTTTAAATACATTCTAAAAATTGGTGCCAACTAAAGTCACATGACTTTAAACAACCAATAAAAACTTACTGCCGGTATTGCAACTTTTTCCCGGTATGCCAGGAGTATAGCCATTTCGTTTACCGAAACTACGCGATTTTTTTTCATTTGCACTGTTTTTATCAGTCCCGAATCGCTGAAAATTATGTTTTCTCATTTTTTTTTTTAAATTTTAGTCGAGGTCACCACAGTAATCCTAAAATATATATCTCTGGTACCTAAATACTAAATGTAATAAAATATAATATTACGAACAAGTTTTCGACGAAATGCCTCTATTTTCTTTCAAATACGAATTCCGAAAAGTATGCTGGGTAATCCGCTCTCCTACCAGCAAATTATCGGGACTGATAAAAACAGTGTAAATGAAAAAAATCGCGTAGTTTCGTAAAGGTAGGTCATAAGTGAAAGGAAATGGTTGCATTCGATTCGGAATGCAAAATCACAACGAAATTGGTCAGAATTTCGAAATTATCTCCTAAAATTACATAAAAAATGCCACCGATAGGCCTCAACTTCGGGACCTCAGCGGCTAAGAGCGCTTCGGAATCCGAGTGTCACTTACCCACACGCCTAAATTTAAATTCTTTTCGGCCAAAAACATCTAAAAACACGAGTTTGGTGTGAACTGTCACACCCGGTGTCGGAAACATCCTCACTCAACCGGCCGCGAACCCTTAATTTTAAAAATATGTATGTTTAAATATATATATTTATTTGTTATCCATCTCGATATAAAGTTAGTATATTTTCAAAAATTATATCGCCAAATACGAAAAAAAGATTAGTTACACCAACCTGGTTACCATTATATATAATAGTTATATTAACGCGCCATACCTACGAGTGCCAGAATGTGAATCTTATTATTAATTTTTTCCAGATCGACCGACTGGTCGATAGCCATTGCCCAAGGTTATATTGTCATTATTTCATATTAATAAAAGATTACATATTTTTATTAATCTTAAACTAACGCGCCATACCTACGAGTGCCAGTATGTGAATCTTATTATTAATTTTTTCCAGATCGACCGACTGGTCGATAGCCATTGCCCAAAACGATATTTTACCAAAATCCAATTTTGATGTCGAGCCGAAAAAGACGGATTTCGACAATAAATAGTGGGATACAAATACGGGAACATACTGTATATCTCGGAGTTTGAATTTTCTCTTAACGAACAGATTAAATCGAGATTGTTTAGAGAACACATTTTCTAGTCTGAGGTGGATTTACGGACAATCCAAACCCTTTTCGTTTCGGTAGCGCCACCCAATGATGCGTACAACGATTAAAAGAAGTTCGAACGACCAGTCGACTGTTGTTCTAGAACTTTTCGATGGATGTCCCGATACACCGAATTAATGATAATCCAATTGGCTTCGGCGATATAAAACAATTTTTACCAAATTTTAACGCGGATACACCATGAAAATTTATTAGTTTACGTATCTGGTTTGGTGGCTAATAGCCTTCTAAAAAAATAGTAATGTCGAAATAGGCAAAAATTTGCTATTTGGAGGGAGAGACGAAAAAAAATTACTTTTATATTTTAAAGAATTTAGGGAAACAGATTACGGGCTTAAATGGCCTTCCAATTACTGGTTGGACGCTACCGAATCAATTATTATCAGAAATTAATCGTTTATTATATAAGGAAAATGTTGGCGAAAATCTATTTAATAAAACGAGTATGGTTAATCGGGAGTAGTGGGTAGAGCGTGAACACAACGATAACCTTAAGAAGCGTATGGTAATCGCTTCCTTTAAACCGATGTTAAAATATAAAGTTAAATTAATAAATTCGGATTATTTATCCGTAGCGGGTAATTTATCAAAAAAACGAAACGCCTAAAGCGTATTTAACACGGATTTCCGCCATTCGAGATAAAACTGTATTTTTAAATTATAAACCGATATTCGAATAGACGAAATTTTGTGTTAAGATTTCGTTTCATTTTATTAAGAACGGTGTCGGCCTAGAGTCGCTGTTTTACGGAATTATTTAAATTACATTTTATTAAGAACGGTGTCGGCCTAGAGTCGCTGTTTTACGGCGTAATTTAAGACCTTTATTATTATTAAGTAAACATTGGAACGAATTAGTAATTCTCCGCGGTATAAAATGACGTATTTGGTCACGGATAGTTCTTCGGTTAAGCGCTGGTGGCGCCACTTTCTAAGCGATTTTAGTTTTCTAACGTTACCATTAGCGTCTAACGGAGCGTCCACTCCACAGATTTCAATTCCATAGATGACCCGCTTTCTGTCGTTCTCCCCTGATCTTTGTGAGGCTGACCGGAAGCCGTTGAACGAAGGAAACCGCTGGAACAAAAGCGGAAGTCTACCTTCGCCGAGTCGTTAGTCGATACATTTCTCGCTATTTGCGATCGCTTTTTTTGTTTTTTTGCGTTATCGATATATATTGTTTAGCGTATGGATGTAAGAATGAGCGAATACGAGGTGACAGAAGGTAGGAAATGCTTTTCATTCGGGAAGATTCTACTTTCACCGCTTAAAATAAGAAATTGGTTAAATCGACGTTAATCGATTACATTCGATCGATTTAATAGATAATTAAAGATATGTAATAATTTAAGATTGAAACAAATTCCAAGTTTAGACATTAGAAATATTCAATAAGCATTCGTACATCCATCTGTTTTATCGCATTGTGGTAAGTATACTAAAATGTTGCCTTATATTATTTTGAATTAATAGCGCTGTTATTTGCTATTAATAGTGTAATTATGTTCTTTATTGTTTGATTGTAATCCTTGTCAATAAAATAAAATTTTATTCACTCTGTTATTTTTTCATAACTTTACATTTTTTTAGCATAAATGCATATAGTAATGGTTTTTTTTACAACGCACCTCGATGGCCTTTAAATCTGTTTTTCTCCTGGCTCGAAACATTAAACGATTAGGAAAATGCGAAAATTGGAGTATTTTGGGCACTCGGTTCGAATTATCGAAAACGTGTATTTATAAAAAATTATAATAAAAAAATATTTAATACCCCATATTTTGGGTACTACACTCTGTTTATTAACTATCGGAATCTGTTCGTACAGGCCCGATCTGGCCACAAAATTAAGTCAATTTACTATAGCTTCGAATGTACATCGGTGAAAGTATCCGACCATCGACCCCACCAGTAATGTATTCACTTTTAAACGATGAGCGGGCCATCTATGTATAGAAATCTGTAGTTCCACTCCGTATATACTACTCCGCCATACCGGTGGTGTCGAGCCGAAATTGTTGGCGCGCCATGGGAAAGGAAATGCGGGGCCAAATATTTTAAACGAAATTACCACGGAAGGAGGAATTTATCGGTGGTGGCTTTCATTTTGTCTGACCGAGATATCCAAAAAATTAGACGATAAAGCGGTTTTACGAAAGTTAAACGGTGGTCGTTTTCTCGCTGTCGCGCGTATTTAAACAAATAGCTAAAACACCTCGGCCGCCCGTATAAAATCGCTGTACGGGCGGCCAGTTTTTTTTGACAACAGTCGACGCCACTTTCCACTCGGTGGCGGGCGAAACCAGCCCTTCCACAGGCTGCCCACCCTTGCAGAGAAGTCAGCTGGATTATGGAGGATGGAAATCGCCCACCCCGGCGGAGGGGTCGGCCGGACGGTGGCCGGGCCCGGACCACGTGATAAATATTTTCGAGGGGTGGGACCCGAGACTCGAACCCGGGTCCTCCAGAATGGAAAGCCGAAGCGTTTCCACGCGGCCGCCTTTCGGAGTCGAAACATCTTGGGATAATCGAAGGCGCGGTATGGCCGGGTCCCAACCGAAAATTCCACCCGGCTTTAAAATTAGTTTAAACTTTGCGCCGGCTGAAATTGAATCTGGTTTTAATGGCGCCAATTAATTTATCGGAAGTCAGAACTCTGGGTGCACCCATACTTTTTAGCCTCCGAAAAATGGTCGGTCTTAGATATTTTCCTCTGGAAAAAAGTGTATTCGGATGGGACATTTTTCTGGTCGGAAGTAATTTCATGGCCGAGAACTGCAGTTTTCGTGGGAAGATGGCCGCCATACCCATACTTATTACACCGCGGCTAGGATTACGGTAGCCCCGTTTTAGAAGTAATCGACTTTTCTTCCTTTACCCTTTCAAATAGGAAAGAAAATTACGGACAGACATTTCGATAAAGACCGAGGGCGCCATCTATAATAAAATTAGCCCAACAACCGCCACGGATGATTTTATTCTAAATTACTTACTACCGATTACTTAATTTCTAGTTAAATATGTAATTAAAGTTGGACTGAAACCAAATCCCTACCGGCTTCGGAAACTATTTTCAGCGTCCGCTATTTTAAAAAGTGCAGCCGCCCATTTTTAGGCCGAACGCCTAACGGCTCTTTAGCCGAAAGGGGGAATAAAAAACGGTCCCGGCCCGGAAGTGGAAGCGGATGGGAAAAATGAAAGGGTCGGACTCACGGGAGGACGATGAACTCTCCAGTAGGCTCTCTCCTGACTTTCCACGATGATTCTGTCGGCTTTTCTTCTTTCTTTGGTTAGACTGGCGAAGAGAGAACGGTCAGTGAGCGGGCCGAATTCGGGCCGAGCACCGGTAAGCGGACCACTTACTCGGCTTGTTCCCGAGCCTGCTGGAGGACGAAGTCCCATTTGTGGCGCAGCAGTTTCTCCAGTCGAGCCAGCGATTCCTGAAAGAGAAAGAAAGGGCGCGGATGGCGGCCGACCCAATAAGGCGGAAGAGCGAGCTAACCTGTTCGTAGTCCTCCAGACAGTTCCTCTGTTTGCTTCGAAGCGACTTCTTGACCAGATAGATGGCTGAAAGAAGAAGAAGAAGGGTCGAGCCGGCCCGACGGGAAGAAGAAGCGCTTCTTCTTCCGGTCGGGGACCGAAGTACCCACCGTAATCGGTGTTATCGGGCCGATGACGAGAAGGCCAGAAGTAGGGAGTCTGTAAGAAGAGGCAGGATGAAAGAGCGGTGAGCGGAAAGGGGCCCAGCCTCCACTTACCTGGAATCGGTAGTAAGCTCCGTCGTCTTTGACCAGCGGCGATTTGGCCTCGTTGACCGGGAACAAGTAGCCGTAGAAGCGAAGTTGGTTGGCCAAGTGAAGCGCCTCTGCGGAAACGGGAGACGGTCAGTGGGGCTCGGCACCAGTACGGGTGGGGAAAAGCTTACCGGCTTCGTCCAGATCCAGATGCTCCACCAGCCATTCCACCAAGTCGTAACCTGACAACGATTAACCGTTAGTTTTCCGCTCACCCCACCCCCAACCGCCTCTCCGTACGTATTACACCCGGGATAATCCCAGATTTCTGTCCATAGTCCGTATTACGGCCAAACCCGGCTTTCCGGTAGCCCGGGCCGAAAATGGTCCCGCGGGTTAGCCACCACCTAGGCCTCCGAAAATGGAGGGGCATCGGAGTCCCGGGCCACGTTAATAAACGTAGGGCGAAATGCGCCGTAATCCGAAAATTAATAGATAGAAATGAACATACGGGCAGTCGAAATCTGGTGGAAGTTAACCCTTTCCGACCGTCCGCTTCCAACGCTGTAATATATTATAGGGCGGGAATGACTTCCAGCGCTCAAATTTGGCGCCGAATCGTTATAATGGAAATTGTAGGTAGTAGTCGCGTTCTTTACCGGCGGAACAATTTCAGTTATAAACCTTTTACCGTTTTCGAAATATAAGGCGCATTCGGCAATTCAGAATTCTGCTCAGACTTCTGATTAGTCTGACAGATAAGCGTTCGGTAAGTCGGATCTGATTTTAGTCTGACTGTAGCGCCGTGTTCGGTAATTCAGGATTCTGACTCAGAATTTCAGAGCAAACTCGGGTGGCTTTTTCGTTCCTGACTTTTGTCTGAGCGAGATGGCTGCGCCCATGAGATATTATGCGAAATAAAAATGAATGAGAGTGATGAAGTTTTTCGACTCTATCTAACACCCAGAGGAGCAAAAATGTATAACTGAAGGAAAGATATCTCGTTACGTAAGTAGACATTATAATTATTCATACGAGAATTCGTATGTGTGTTTATTCGGCTGAAAAGTATGCTTACGTCGCTTCGCTATTATTATTCTTTATTATTTATTAATGTCATAATTAATTTATATTTGTTTATTGATAATCATTTCAATAAATGGTATTTATATTGAGGATGATTAGCCACTAGTCCAGCGTAAAAATGTTTTTAATTCGATATTACTACGCGTGTAAAGCATCGCGATATGTGTAATAACTTGTATCCGCCATGTTGGTCAGTAGAGAAGCGGACAAATGCGTTCGGTAAATGTCGAGTCAGATGAGTCAGACGAAATTCAGATGTCACGTGATCTATTCAGATATCTGGTCAGATTGATCCGAATTGCCGAATGCGCCTATAGCGATTCCACCCGTGTATATAGTTCTCCTAGTCGATAAGCTGGTAAATTATTTCTAACTTTTCGAAATACTAGAAAGACGACAATTTAAAAATCGACTTATTCCGCCAATATTCCCCGTTTGGAAATTTTTTTCAGAAATATCGGTACCTTCCTTTACCAGTAGACCGCCATCCGCGCGGTATTCCGGTATGGTAGTGGAATCCGACACTTATATTATTATTTGGTACGGAGTCTTTTTTAAATTCTTTATATTTTTTGACGGCCCGGAACGAAAATAAGCGCTAATTGCTAAAAATAATTAGGCTTACAAATCCGGGAACGGAGCCTTTCTTTCCATTTTATTCGTACCGGCGCGCAGTGGGGAATTTCCTAGAAAAATCAAAATAAAAAATTATAACTAATAACAAGTTGGACGTTAAAAAGTAATTGTTTAATATCTCTGAACTCGTCTGACAGTCATTTCTTGCGACTCATTTCAGCTTGTAAGCGGTGACGTCAGCCCGAGTTCGTTCGTGTTAGAACAGGCACATTTGTATTCTCGGCGTTTATCAAATAACGATAGTTTTTGTACGTATAAGAAGTATTTTCTGAGGTGTGGAGTAAGGTTATTCGCGATGGAATTAGAAGACCAGGGTATGTATTACATTTTAAAAATAAAATCGTATATGTGAGGTTATTATTTATACAGTTTTTGGATGATTAATATAAACGTGTCAGGAAATGAAATTTTAAGGCAGTTTTTTTGTTAACATTAGTGTTTTAGTAACAGTGTCAGTATGTGTCGAGAAGAAATAGTGGCTTTAAGATATCATATAGACTTTAGTTAAAATATTAGAGAAAAAAATATCCCGCGTATCTTCTTGAAATGGCTATTTACTTCGAATACGACGAAAAAGGTAAATACAGAAATTTCACTATACGGTGTATTTTCTTTACAGGAATCGCGAAAAATGTTAAGAAAATAAGTAGAAGAGAACTCTATGGTTATGTTAAGGCGTGTTCCGAGCGTTCTTTAGACAATAAGTTAAATTATATGGAGAATTGTATGTCGAAAATCACACACTGTCCCGCGGAGAAAGTCAGTGAACTAAAACGCGAATTAAGATACTTCAAATCAGAGTTTAAAAAACTATGAACCACTGCGTGTAATAACGAAAAAAGATTTTTAAAAAACAATGAAAAGTGGTCGGCTGGTTACGCGAAGTTAACGATGTGGTCGAAAAGTAACGAGGGGTCGGCCTACTAAGGATTTCGAAGAATGTAGTGACCGCGGTAAAAGGCGCGAAACAGCGGAGTTACGGGAGGCTATCCCCGATACAACATTGACATATGCTGCCCAAATGAGTTTACGGGCTTCCGGTAAAAGTGATGCATCTGCTGTAATTAAAGAATTAACGAAA
Organism: Olivierus martensii; assembly: GCA_000484575.1. NCBI lineage: Eukaryota > Metazoa > Arthropoda > Arachnida > Scorpiones > Buthidae > Olivierus > Olivierus martensii. Next base: position 21,165 of record AYEL01077660.1, read on the forward strand.
TCTCCTGGAAGAGCATCTAAAGTTCGTAAGGCAATAAACAGCGCGACACGAAGATATAGCATTCGGCCATCGAATGTAACTGGAGCCTTATCAATTTTCGTGGAAGCGGGTTTATCGCGAAGACAATACATTATAATAAGAAATGCCAGCCGAAAACTCTATCCGTGTTATTCATTGTTACAGAAAGCGAAAGCGGAATGCTATTCCGCTCCAGATTCATACAATGTGACAGACACACGCGCAGAAATAAACCTACAGGATTTGCTGGACCGTACAACATTTCGCCTTTGCAAATATTTAGACGAAATTTTTCTTACGCTTTCTGATGATGATAAACAACATTTTGAGCTGATTTCAAAATGGGGCTGTGATGGCTCTCAGCAACAACAATTTAAACAAAGATTCGAAAACAATGCCGATAGTGACGCTTTCATTTTCCAAAGTTCTTTCGCGCCTTTAAGATTACTCGTAAATAAAGGTAATAAAAAACAATCGTTTGGCATAATCCGGTCTCTTCCAGTCCGAGATTTTGCGGACCGATTCGAATTCGGTTTGCGCGTGAGACCGAGGACATAACCGAGGAAGAAATCAGCTATATCGATAATCAAATTAAAAATCTGAACGCGACAGAAGTGTCCGTATGTAATGGCGTTTCGAAAGTCAAACACTGGCTTTCGCCTACTATGGTAGATGCAAAAGTGTGTAACGCGGCCACAGATACTTTGTCCACTACGAGATGCTACGTATGTAAGGCGACCGTCAAAGAATTTAACAAATTAGAGACAAGAAGAGAAGAGAGCCCCGATACATTCAAATTTGGGCTATCTATTCTTCATTCAAGAATAAGGCTTTTCGAATCGCTATTACACTTATCCTATAAAATAACAATCGAGAAGTGGCGAGCGAGATCTATTTCTGAGAAACAGTTATATAAAGAGAGAAAAATGCGTATACAACAAGCGCTGAAAGAAGAGATGTCGTTGTTGGTAGACATACCAAAAGCTGGATTTGGGAACTGAAACGACGGCGATACGTCACGCAGATTCTTTGCCGATCCGGAGACAACCGCGAGAATAACTGGAGTGAATATAGATCTAATAAATCGATTTAAAACAATATTAGAGGTAATATCGAGTGGCCACAAAATAGATACAGAAAAACTATCGATTTTCTGCCAGGAAACGAAAGAACTGTACGTAAAGCTTTTTGACTGGCACCCAATGACACCTACAGTTCACCAAATATTGGACCAACAATTATCGAACAGGCCTTACTGCCAATTGGACAATTTTCAGAGGAAGCGGCTGAAGCTGGCGATAAACACTTCCGCCAGTACCGACAGGATTTAGCACGAAAGCGCTCGAGAACATCCCGCAACACGGATGCGCTGAACAGACTATCGCTTACTTCGGACCCTTTTATTTCGAGTCAGCGGTCTTCATTCAGAATGAAAAAGCAATCATTGTCTAAAGAAGCGTTAGAATTTCTTTGGCCGATGGAAATCAACTATTCGCGACAAGAAACTACAAAGAACAGGTCACTAGACGAGAGGTTTCTAACTTCTGATGACGATGATTAATTTGTAAGCGTAAGTAATAAATTGTTTTAAACTGAAATAAACATTTCATTGGTTAACATTTGAAAATTTTACACTGAAATGGGAGATTCAATACTCAAAATATTTGAAAACATCAAAATATTAAATCGTTCCGAGTCCAAAAGAATTAATAAATAATTTTTTATCCACTGTGCGGCGGATACACGCGGGAAATATGGCGATTGGCCTACGCCTGATTCTCGCGGGTAAACTTTCCGGCAGTTACCTCCCCTTTGGTAGATATCTTCGGATAAAGAAATTGCTTTTAATTAAATACGGCCGTAACCAATTAAAATTTATTATATTTTATTTTTAATTATTTATAGGTGCGATTAATATTAAAAAATAAATAACATCTTTATTAGTGAAAAAGAAAATACACATTTCCAAAAACCAAGAACAAATCAAAAATATAATTCGATAAATTGAAAATCAATTAATTGTTTGTAATCTTTAAGTAAATAAAAAATTCTTACAAAATAAGAAGTTCTATAAACATTTGTTCTCGCGAGTGGAATAACCAATAAATTATGGTTACGTATATTATATTCCACATAATTATATTGTATTTTATTTAATAAATAAGAACAATTCGTTTCATCATTTACAATTTTGTAAAAAAACTTTTAAATCGTGTAAAACTCGAAGATAACGTAATAAAGATAAACCAAAATTAGACAAATGTAATTCGTAGTCCTTTCTATGAAAAACCATTTGATTTTTAAACAAAATATATTTAATAAAACGCTTTTGAATAGTTTCTAAAGTATCCATCACACCAGCGTTTCCAACATAGAAAGACCACACTGAAGAACAATATTCTAATTTACTCCGTACCAAAGAACAAAATAAATTTATCATAAAATTAACATTTACAGTTTTTTATAAAACGAATAACAGAAAACAATACGTTATAGGCGTTTTTAGAAAGTTCATAAACACGCGGATTAAATTTACAACTCGGTCGAAAAATAACTCCCAAATCTTTTATTTGTTCGACTCTTACGACTGATTTACCAGAAATATGATAATTAAAGTTAATAAGACGAAAAGAAATTAGGCGGCTCTTTTTAATATTAACATTCATTTAATTCTCATTAAGCCAATAATCTAGACCATTTAAAGCTGTTTGCGAATTCAAACAATCTTTTAACTTTCTTATCCTACAGTAAATTTTCGTGTCGTCGGCATAAGACAAGATATCGCCATCGACGAAAGAATTTGAAAAATATAAAAACAAATCGTTTATAAAAATATTGAAAAATAAAGGACCCGCGAAAGATCCTCGAAAAACACCAGAAGAAACAGTAAGATAATTAGAAAGAGAATTCACGAAGGTAGCGTGTTTTCCATCTCGAAAGTAATTAGTAAACCAATCACGATAGACAATTTTTTAATTAATAAAAAATGAGCGACACTATCGAAAGCTTTTCGTAAGTCGGTATAAACAGCGTCCACTGGTGAACGCTCATCTATACATTTAGCCACAAAATCCCAAAATTCTAAAAGATTACTTTCAGTGGATTTTCCAAAAGTAAAACCGTGTTGAAAATTAGACATAAAGTACGAACAATTAATCAATTTAGATAACTCGAGAAAAATAATGTAATCTAAAATTTTAGTAAATGTACGAATTAAACATACCGGTCTATAATTTATAATAACATTTTTTTTTCCAGACTTAAATACAGGAATAATAGTAATTTTTTTTAGAATCTCGGGGAAATACGTCGAAATAACAATCTGCCCGAACAAATAATACAAATGTTTTACAAAAATTTCTTTACAATACAAATAGGTGGATTAGATTTAATATAAAAAGAAGAATCTGTTAAAGCATCTATAGCCAAACAAATACTATCCTCAGTAATATCTAACGAAGAAAAGTTACATAAAATTTAAAAAAAAGGAGTTAAATATTCCCGAAGTAAATAATCTGTATAACTAGAACAGTCTGTATAAACAGTATTAAAGTAAGAATTAAATGCATCGGGAATATCAGAATAATTTACAAAACCGTCATCGAATATAAAATTACAACCTTTAATCCCATCTTCAAAAGTAGTCTTATAATATTTGCGAAACAAATTTGGTACAGAATTCCAAAGATAATTCTATTTGCCTAAAAAAAATCCAATCCTCTCCAAAATCAAAAACCTATCTAAATATTCCTCATAAGTAGCGTATATCCGCGAATCCATATTTCTCCCAATAAAAGAGTCAAAATATATTTTATTCTTAAGTTTTAATAATTCAATCGATTCCTTACGGAACCAAGGTGGAAAGGAACTTTTAAAATAAAATTATTATTTCTTAAAAACTTTTTAAATTATACGGGGCGCCGACCTAACGAAATAAACGTTAACGTTAACGGATAGCAAAATTTATAACAACTAGTTTTTTAAATTATACGGGGGTAGAGTCGGCGCCGACCTAACGAAATAAACGTTAACGTTAACGGATAGCAAAATTTATAACAACTAGTTGGACGCCGGTCCCAATAAATCGGAAAAAAAAATTTTCTCACCCGTCAAATTCGACATCTTTCGTTTATTTAGCGCATTCTGGGCCGGTTTTCTTTCTCCACACCCAACCGAAATTTTCTTTACGCGGCCACTAACCCGCTACGCATTTATCGATTCGGTTAGGTAGCTAATAACGACGGTTATGGTCTTAAAAGAAAAATATTATTTAAATCGACGTTTAAACGCGACGGGTAGATAGCCCGGACGGGCCGACATTTTTGGACGGAAAGAGCCAGAAATCCGACTTGAGTAACAAAGAGAAGTAAATAGGAAGTAAGTTACGATAATTTAACACCAGATTGGAATTTACTTTCCTAAAACACGCCACCAAAGCCGGAGAAAATAGTACCGGGAGTTGGCGCGGGCGGACTCGGCGGGCTTATTCCTTTATTATATACGACCGCGATATAGTATACAGTTAAGAAGAACTAAGCGTTTAAAATAAACCGGAAAGGAATCCTGGTTTCGACGCCAAACAATACATTTAATCTGTAGACTACGAATAAAATAATGGCGGAAGAACCATTAAATATAAGGAATTAATTTTAATTTCTTCGGCTATACAATTTCCTTTATTAAAATTATATAACGGAACAGTTTAAAAATATTTTTCCCGTTCTCCAACTACAAATACATAGATAAAGTCAAAATTTTCTTCTTAATTGGTAAAAGTTATCTAATAAAAATTAAAAATGTTTATTAATTATCAACCGTAGGAGGTAACTACTATCGTCGACCAGTATTTGTAATTCCCATTCCGTCTCGACTATGGTTCAGTTTTATGGTACGAATTAATCTTACTTGTTAGTCGAAATAGCTACAACCCCAAAGTCTACGTTAACGGGTAGGTAAAACACTCGATAAAAATAGGCACTTTCTTTACTCTATCCACCAATAAAATCGATTAAAAACACGTAATCGATTTATATGGCGCCGTTTCGGTTAGGCCGTAAAGTACGACGGGCCGTATTTAGTAATTCCGCCGTTTTGGCCGGGTCTAGCACCAAAATGGCGGAAGGACTGCGGCTATCCGGTGGGCGGCCGCCGCCGCTTGACTGTTCGTTATATGATTAAGCATTATTGCAATACTTTTGTACATGATATAATATATATTTGTTCTAATTTTATTATTTTTGTCCTACTGTGAAATTATTTCTATAAGTTAAAAATAAATATTTGCTATTTTATTTGATCTCGAGCCATTCAAATAAAGCATCTTTATAATTAAATATAAAAAAAAGTTTATTCAAATGAGTTTTAATTGCTATACCTAAAACTTTTTCTAAACAAATTTCTTACTAATTAAACTTTTCACTTATTATTAGTTTACTCCAAATTCGTGAAAACATTTTGTATATACAACCATATTTAATCTCTTTCCCGAGCGTTTCTCGATGATTTTCCTGCAAATAACCGCTTAATTGCAGCCAAGCCTATATTGAAGGCGCAACATATTTCATCATCAAATAGAAACATCGTTGAGAACATTTTTATATTTAATGCGTTCTTTTTTAATACGCGAGTTATTACTTAAAAACGAAATCTATTTAATCTATAAATCATTAGAATTAAACGGAAAATTATTGCATCACTGTTCCACAAGTAGCTGATGGAACGCTAATGCGATATTTTTTTCCACTACTGTATAAAAATAAATTAGTTCAAAACTTCTAGTTTTATAGATTTTATATCCGGAGCCGCGACGACCAATGCCATTTTACCGTTCTCTTCGGGATTTCGTACACCAGTCGGAAGGTGTTTTTCTCCCGGTTATAGGCGCGGCTTCCACTATACGACTCCGTCCAGTAGCTTCCGATTTCGGACAGCGAAACGTTTACGCATTGTAGGCAAGATTAGGTGTGTTGCAGTCCGATGACATCAAAATAACAAATTATCTGGTTTCCAATCCTTTAACGTTAATTGACGCATCTGTGTATTTCTAACCTGTGCTATAAACATCGTGTGTGGTGATTTTCAGGCGCGGTTTCCACTGTACGATTTCGTCCAGCACGAAGCCGTCCAGTAGCTTCCGATTTAGGACAGCGAAACGTTTACGCCCTCACATAGGCCGTATAACGGATCCGTAACTTTTAAAACGTCCTGTCCAAGTAGCCAATAACGAATGTTGTAAAAATAAACCAATCGAAGACGTCGATAGAAAAAGTTTATTTCACCATGGAGAAAGAGGTCGTTTTATCTATTTCGATCGAATCTATGATTTTGATAAACGTAATGTTTAATTTAACACTTTTAGAAGGAAGATACAATCGTATAGCGATGAATAGTGGCGGATAATACACGCTTCGTTATTCTAAAACTAAATAATATTTTATAAAGCAAGAATGAACAGCGCACCAGACCAATTCGATTAGCTGTACTGTATTCTGTTCACCAACTTACTATCTTCTTTCGTCGGACCGTTATTCTATCCCGAGTATTATTTGTTAATATTTTGTCGCGATATTCTTTTCGGGATTTCTTTCGTCGGACCGTTATTCTATCCCAAGTATTATTTGTTGATATTTTGTCGCGATATTCTTTTCGGAATTTGTGATAAAGACAAACGTTTTCACCCACCAAATTTATAAGTATTTCGTCGTTTACCGCCTCTTTTTCGAAGCTTGGTTGACCACAAAGTAGTTACTTATTGGCTATCGAATCGATGACGTCGATCCGTAAGGATCCGTATCCAGCGTAAAGTAGGATAGAGATGTAGTCGATCCGTTCCGTGATTTCGGTGTCCGTAAACGGGCCGTGGCTAGGATACCGGCTATACGGATCCGTTTGGCTGGACGAAATGGTACAGTGGAAACCCAGCCAGATACGGTATTATCGGACGACGTTTATACCGGCGGGTAATTTCTAGTATTTACAAATCAGCGCTTATTTTCGTCGGAGGGAAACGAAACGTTAACGCGGCAAATAGTAAAACAGGGAAACAATTTTTTGTTTGGACGAAAACTAAAGCGAAGTCTCACCTTGAAAGGCGCAGGGGATGGAGGTGAGAAACTGTCTCTGGCTGCGAACGGGAACGCCGGTTTCCGGGTGTTGCATCCGGCGAATTAAGGCTTCCATCTGAAAGCGAAGAAAGAGCGTTAAGGGCCGAGGCCGAAACTGGTCTTCCGTCCGGCGCGGGCTTACCTTTTCGAAGACCGTGTCTTTGGGCCACGGGTCGGTACGGCTGCCGTCCATTTTCTTCCGGTCCACTCCTAAGGTCATGCTGGCGGGAAAGATCCGACGTCCAAGAGAAGACGCTGCCGACCGGAGGGAAAAGTCGGTAGAGTAGAGGGCGGCGGGCCGGGGCCCGGGACCGCCGCCGGTTAAAGAGTCCCGGTCCCCGGGCCTGGCGGGCGCCGCCCGTCCGCGTACGGAGTGGGCGGCGGTCGAATATACGGCGGGTTTTACCCCCGGACCGGAAAGTGGGAACGGTTAAGATTTCCGCGGGTCGACGGAGACGGAAGCGTTTTCCAGTTTATTTCCGATACAAAGACTAGGATCGAACACGGCGGTAACCGACACCGATGGTACAAGTATACAATAAAATTTTACTAAATTACACGAACACTAAAAAAGCGGACGTTGTATTTGTGTTAATGTACAATCGGTGTCGGTTACCGCCGCGTTCTTCGTATTGGAAAGAAAGTGGAAAAAGCCAGCCGGCCGGGAGGCGGTAAGAGAAGACGTCGGTCGGGAAATTCGGCGGTAAAAGGCGACTTTTCGGCCGAAAGTAGGCGGAGGGTGGGAAAAGACGGACGGAAATGGATTTTTGGAAAATCCGATAAGTTTGGGAAAAAAGGCGGCCCGGATCTTTACCCGGACGTTACGCTGTCGGTGGCTACCGCGCCAGCCGTCGGAAACCTAGTCGCGCTTAAAATTTCGCTTTACCTCCTACTATCGCGCGCTTTTTCCGTCTATCCGCCGGAGCCGTATTTTCCGCGTTTCGGACCCCAGCGTTTTTCCCACCTTCGGCCGCCGTAGCCTAGGCTGCGAATTTTAGACGTTAGAGTCGGGCGGAAACTTTATAATCGTTCGGTATCGGCTAACTTACCGGTGGAAAGGGGTTTTTATCTCTTTACTAAGGGCTGGAAACCTTCCCATTCCGACCGGCGCCACCCGGTGGAAAGCTTTTTATCTCTTTACTAAGGGCTGGAAACCTTCCCATTCCGACCGGCGCCACCCGGTGGAAAGCGTCCACCGAAAAACCGCTGGGTCCGTCTTAATTAAAATAATTTTAAAGGCGACCACCGTCGAATAACCGGCCGATTCTTAAACACGGGCGGTTAGCGTAATTCGGGCCGCGGCTACTCGGGTAGCCGTTTATCCGGGCCACCAGCCCATTCCTTTCCGACTAGACTTTAATTAAACCCGGGCCGACTATACGGTTAAGTAGGCCCGATAGTTTTACTGGGATGGATCCTTCAGTTTAGATTCCGCCTCATCTCCTATCGATTTTATTTCCGCTTTTCATTTATTCCGATATTTTATTCACGCCTTATCTGATAAACCGTAATTACATCCGGTCGGAAATTTAACCGCCTAAATATGGAAGACTAAAATACCATCTACGGTAGAATATCCGTAAACTTTTTATATAAATTACTGGCCACCCATTTCTTCTTACCGAAGCGTAACCGTCTAAAGTTTTATTCCCCACTACCGCTAATCGTTCACTATTATCGGTATTATCGGCCGTGCGCCGATACCGCTTAACAACGGCTTCTTCCTCTACCCCACCCGTTTCTTTATCTACGTAATTAGCCTATTTATTCCGATATTTTATACACGCCTCATCTGATAAACCGTAATTACATCCGGTCGGAAATTTAACCGCCTAAATATGGAAGACTAAGACTTTTCCCTTCCCGTCCGCGGTCGAATCCGATTTTTCGCCACCGTCGGTTCCGTTTTCCGAGACCGGGGAAGAATCTTTTCCGCCCCATTCCTTTCCCTCTAATTTTTTCGCCGACTGCGCGGTACGAAAGTATACGGGAGCGAAAATGTTTAAAACGTAGGTAAAAGCGCGCGACTGGGGGTTCCCGCGCCCGCGTTTCCAGTCGAAATTTTCTTTAATAAATACTCTCGAAAATTACACGGTAACCTTTACCGAGCCTGAAATTAAAAAAAAGCCCCCCTATCCTCCGAAGAAATATGAAATACGACACTTAATATCCGATATTTTGCCGAAACTTTTTTACTTTATAATTTTTTGGCAGGAAAAAATTGGATTTTGTTGTCCGTATACTGTGTTCCGATGGCCGCGCTGTATACAAAACTGGCGCCACCATCGACTCCCCCGTCTTAACATAAAGCGAACCGAGCCAACGCTCGATGACGTATCGATGTAAAGCGGAGATTTCGTTCGACGTTTAAATGGTAAAGGACGACATCCAAAATTTTTTTGACCCCGTAAATTTTACTATTTTTACGAAATTTCGATTTTTGCCGTTTTTAGACGCGATTCCTTTATAAAACGAAATAAAAAATGGTGAACCGGCCCGTCGCGCGCGGATTACGAAAACGGCTGCGCGACTTTCGAAAAATTAGTGCGCGGCTTACGGGGAACACCGCCCATCTTCTATCGATTAAATTCCGGGAGAAGCCCGACTGAGGGCGGCGGTAGGCCGACCGGGCTAGCCCCGCCGTCCCTACCTATCTTTATTTGCGACGTCGGTACCACCCCAGGCCCCGATTAACCCCGGCCGTCCGTCCGGGCCGGGCCCACCCGACGGTTAATAATCGGATATTACCGTTAAAGAGGGGATAATAATTAACTATAGTCGACGCTTAGCCTTTTCCCGCCACATTTCTGCCGCGGCCCGGCCCTACTTAGTCTAGCCTTCTGACTGGACTGTTTCCTTTCCGGCCGAGTCTTACCTCCGGAATAATTCCGGTTGTCCGAGAAAGACGAGTTCTTCCATTTTGGTAGGCCACCCCGGGCCCATATAAAATAATAGCGATTATTACTATAATTATACATAGGCCCGGGCAAATAATTATTTCAGCTACGTTATCGGCTTAAAAAATAAAGAGAATACCTACCGGGATGGGCCGGCAATTTTTCAAAATTTCCGTAGGCCCGGAAGAAAGGCGCGTCCGACCGATTTCCATTTGGTCGCGCCGACTGTTTTTCGTCTAGTTTTACTTCATCCACCCGGTCCGCGATTCCTAACTTAATTTAATTGGCTGGTTAATATTATCACTTCTTACCCAGGCCTTTTATATCGTCGAGTAAATTTTTTCTGGGATCATCGATTAGGCTACGTTCCTAAACTCCAGCGGATTTATAAACCGCTTTAGCCCAGCGTTCTAACCAAAACTACTGTCGAACATAAAACGTTTTAAACCGATTCGTGCATCCAAGTTTTTCTTGGGTGAATGACGCCATTTAAAATGGCGTCTGCCAAGTTTTTAATTAAAGAAGCGTTTGTATTATTTATATAAAGTGGCCCGCGCGTGATAAATAAATTACTTTTATATATAAAATATTTACAGTGTATCTACCATTGAAATTTATATTAAATATGACTCTTCACCCGGTGATTTAAACGTGGCGTATTAACTGATACGCGGATTTTACATTAGATTTTCATTAAGTATATCATTTTAAGAAAAATAAAAAACAACGAGATACGATGATCTGGAAAGACGAAAATGTTCTTGGCGGGATACATCGGTATAGCCACCAATGATATAATTTAAATTTAAAAAATTATAATCAATTATATTCGTATTAAATTATAATTTTTATTTACCCGAGAGACGTCCGAGCCAGTATGCTTTCGTTTTCTGCTTTGGTGGTGTTTTGTTTTGTATGCAATGGCACAAAGTGGGGACACCTGCTAGCATTTGGTTGAGCATAATGGAATAGCCTTCTCACTCTGGGTGACCCTACTAGAAATATAATTTCTGACGTGCATTGCCCATTCTGCCCACGTACACCCCTCTGCCACTTTGAGGCAGCATAGCAGGATTCAGGAGGGGATTCAGGATTCAGAATGATGTAGCCCACTACATATGTAACCAGAATTACATTTACTCTCCAGGTAACCAGTACATTTACTCTTAAGCACTTCGTTTTTATCCCACGGCCCTACTCACTGGTCACCAGTAACTGTCTGCCTTTGCCTGAAGTACGTGGACAAGGCCAGCTTAAATCTGGTATGCAAACAATGTACCATATTGGGGCACCTCAGGAAGAAGGGCACCAAAATTATCATTTTCTCAATATTGTAAGGGTGCTGAATAGGTGTTATAAAGCTGCATCGGGGTGCCAGGACCTCTAGAGCAGGCACTGCATGCGGATATTTATTTCTCTTCTTATTTATCCCTACAATGAATGCGAAAAGAAATAAGGATAATATCAAGTCTACAGCTATCAAGAAGAAACATAGTGATCAGCGTAGATGATTAACACATTTAACAGATTTTTTTTATCTCATAATAAAATTTAATCAATAATTTGAAAATCCTTGGCAGTGATCACCCATTTTACATGCATTATTTATCCTAATTATTGCTGTATTTTCCATGGCAACAATAACCGCGATAATCAATGTATTCCTGAATGTTCATTTATATGTAATAACAATAATATATACATACATAGTCTTGCATTTTTATTTTATGTAATAACAATAATATATACATACATAGTCTTGCATTTTCATCTATATCATGTTTATTTTCTGTTTTTGGGACATTAAAGAATCTGTCCAATGTTGATTGCTTTTCTCTCTTTTTCAGGATTTTTCGGAAGTGATTAATAGTATTGTCATTGTAGAGATTCTTAAGCCTATTGTCCTCAACTAGTATGGGTGCCATCCTAAGACCAAAAATTTGTAAAGTCTCTCTCTTACCTTCTTTAATGAATCTTTGATTTGTTTTAAGTTGTCTCTGAGTTCATTTTAATTGGGAAAAACTATGGTTCTCTCATCCCTACTCATAAGTCCACGAATGCGCAAGACCTAAGCCTGTCATTCTGTTAGATTAGTTAAGCCGTCATATCCTCATGGGATATTTTTATCTGGCGGCAGTCACTTATCACAGAGCCCATCACAGGCTGACCAACACTCATGATGAGGTCAACCAGATGGTTGAAGGATGGGGCCCAGACCCCTCCTAAAAATTGGAGATGTTCGATCTGGATTTAAACCCGGAACCTCCAGGATAGCAAGCCACAGCTTTACCATGCAGCCATCTGATTGATCTGTCATTCCATCAGTCTGCAAGTACCACACTTTGTTCTGTGAGGTATTCATTATCTGAACTTAAAAATCTTTTGTAAAAGTGTTTGTTATCTGATTTGTTTGCAAACTGTTTGGTAACCAATTATCCACTATATACTTATATATACATTCATGTAATGATAACTAGCACTCATTTCACTTGGGTGGTTATTATTTTAGCAATAATTAACATCAAGTTCAGGCAACATTTGACATTTTAGTCTGACTGTTAAAGCACTGCCACAGTTATCAAGTAAGTTATCTGTTTTGCTTCATGCTACATTTAGTGCCTAATCTGGCTCTAGCCTTAGCCAATATTTTTTTTTGTTGTTTCCTTCTATGCTTTTAATTTTTCATTATTGCTTCTAAGGACTGGAAATAGTGTAAAACTTTTTGATATTTAATAGTGGACATTTATTTTGAGAAAAAATAAAATTTTTAATAAAACATGCATAAAAACTTTTGATATTTTAGAATTATGCTTTTTAACTACTACATACCCAAAATATTATTTTATACTTTTAGTTAGCACTATCAAAGGTATAAATGAAAATAGTATTATTATTTGTTAATTTTTAGTCAACATTATATTTGTAAATAGTAAATTTATCTAACTTTTAAATATTATTCTTGAAAATACCAATTTTATTACTAGTATTTTGATTGTTATAATTTTTCCCCCCAATTGATTTACTAGTACTACTGAACTAAGATGTATTTATTATATCTTATCATTGTCTTTATTTGAATTGAGTTTAATTAAACAGTGATAATATTATAAAGTTGACAGATTGTGAGAAACTAACAAGCTTAATTTTTTTAAATAATATTTAGATGTTAATATATAAGAGTTGTGTGCTATAGTAATTGAATATTAAAATGATCAGATAAACCCAGTACTTCTTTATCTTATTTCTCTTATTAACAAGCACAAATGATAGCTGAATTTTTAAAATCCATTACAAACTATGACTGAATAAAAACGAGTTTGTTTTTCAAATTCATTCTGTAACTTTATAGTTACTAGTATGCACAGATATGCCGAGAAAACTTTGTCATCCAGCAGTTGCACAATAATAAAATTGGAAGTGTGCAGTTAGCCATAGGTGTGGAGATGTCATTTTATACAGTAGGTTCCTGACTTGTACAGTTTCAGACAGGGTTGCAGAGTCGGATGGCAAATGATCCGATTCTGACTCTACCTTTTAAAAAATATCCAACTCCATCTCTGCAGGATTGCAGAATCAGATGAAAAATGATCCAACTCAGACTCCACCTTTAAAAAAAAATCCGACTCCTACTCCCTAAAATTTGTAAGGTCTGATTCCGACTCTGACTCTGCAACCCTGGTTTCAGAGACAAGCGGATGCATCTATTTATTTTGTTGAATTTCCATAAAATGCAAATGAAAAATTTATTAAACAATTTACTTTTTACAAAAATATCACTTAGATAAGAATATTTAAGGCCATATGTATAAAGTGTGTTCATAAATTTCATTTGCTAATGTGCCTATTTGTATATATCAAATTTAAGCATTGTTGGACACAGTTTTTGACTGTGATGTGGAAATTTTTTAGATAAATTAAATTATTAGTTTATTAATTTTTAAATTAACCATGTAAGTCAAGAACCTATCATAATAATTTATACTTATAATCAAATAAAAATTTTAATTATGAATATAAATTTAATAATTTGATTTAAAAAATTTACAATATTTACATAGTATAGTATTTTAATACAAATTAAAATATAACGAATGAATTAATAATTGAAACTATATTTAATTCTTTAAAATATTCTAATTTATAGAACTGCTTTAGAGAAAAAGGCTAAAATATATGAAAATTTAACAGATGGAAATATTCCAGGTATATTATTTTAAATTTGTTTTATTTGATTTTTTTTAAGAGAAGCAGTCTTAAAATAGTAATTCTTTCAGATGATGAAGTGAAAGAATTATATTTAGTAGATTTCCAAAGAAAAGTATTAAATAAAAAAAAATCAAGTAATCTTAATAAAACATTGATAAATCCAAACATAAATATTTCTGAAGAAAACAAAGGAGATAATAGCTTGGATGAAACAGTTTCAAATTCTTCAGATAAAGATGAAAATCTGCTTCCTCATAATCCAGATGAAGATTGGTAAGTTTTTGAATTGTAATTACAGTAGAGTCCTGATTATCCAGATTGAGGATTAATTGGAATTAATCTGCGACCCAGGAAAAATCTTAATTATGGATTTTTTGTGATATCTGAAACATTTTTAAACACTCCAGATTTGTTTCTTCATTATATCTTAAATAATTGATAATCAAAATTAGAATCACATTAAAATTACAAACATTGCAATAGTTTCTTGCTACAAGTAAACAAATTTTTTGTTTTCTTTTTCAATATATATATTCAAATATTAAATAAATTATTGACATAAATAATAGATCTTTAAAACGTCTAAATCTAATCTCTCTCTGCTCTCTAAATCTAATTAAATAAGCAGTACAAATCAGACAGAAAAAAGATAAATATCCACAAGAAATTATTACTGAAACAATTTCAGCAGATTGTTTAGTCTTCCTCAGTTTATGCATTACAAGTACAAAAAGAACATATAGAACAGTGGTTCTCAACCTTTTTCTGTTGAGGAACACATTTTAATATTTTTAAATTTGGTAGCATACCTAAATATTTTAAATAATAATTTAGATTTAATAACAAATTTATTACCAGATAATTGTATTTATTCTTATTGATTACATTCAGTTTACAGACATATTCAAACATGAGATATTTAAATGGCAGCTCTTATTAAATTATAGCGCCATTTGTGGATTTTGTCTTTTTAGAGAAACCATAATTTTAATTTAATTTTTTATTCCTTAATTTTTAAATTATGAATAACGACTAAAAATTTTGGACTGTCGCAGAAATTCGACGGTTAGATTTTTCTAACGATACCCTATTTACTCGCAGAAATTTGAAGGTTATATTTTTCTAATGATACCCTATTTATAGGAATTGGTACAGTGGTTCAATGAAAAAGGAGATATACAGCCACACCCCAATATAAACGTTTCACTATTAATATGTATGATTCATACAATTACATATGTACAATTCGTTCTTAATTTTTTGGGGCACACCGTCAAAGGTTTGGCAGCAGCACACTAGTGTGCCGCGGCACAGTGGTTGAGAATCACTGATATAGAACATACATTCAAATTATTTAAAGTTCAAAAAGGAAATAAGATCAGATTATCTAACTGCCATTAAGAATATGATAAATAATATTATCAATAAAAAGAAAAATTCTCTTATAATTTGCATTTAACATTCAACTATTAATATTTATGCAATAATCTTCATTAATAATGTAATAATTCAGTAATACTCACTTTAACATTCATAAAAGGTATTTTGTTATAACTTATTATATGCAAGAAATGCTCATCTCTTCAGGAAGCGATCATATTGATAATCATTCATTACATATCTATGCTTATCCCTCTTTATTATCATGAAATTTTCCTTCAGAAAATTTTCACTACAGATTTTACTGGGATTAAACTCTTTTGCCTCTTTCCAATGAATCTATAATTCATACTTTAGATGCTGCTTTCCTAAAGCTGTAGGAGAAGAGTATATTGGCATCACAAAATGAAACTTTTGGGATAGGATCTCTGAATGTATGGAAGACATCTGCTTAGGCAAAATGAATATGGCTTTAGGAAAGGATATCTAAAATATGATTTCTGAATTTGTTGGGAAGATAAAAGAGTGATTAATCTTAAAAAACCTTTGGTGAAGATTGGTGAAGTTTTTGAGAAATCCGTTCTAAATTAAAATGTATATTATATAAAGAATACAAAATAAGTAGAAAATATCATTGTAATAGCAAAATCAATGTTTTTCAAAATATAGGTTGTCTCCATCTTACTATATTCCAATCTTATGATGGCACTTACAATATTCCAAACTTAGCTATTTTCATAGGATATTTGCTAGAAATACTTTTTTGTTTATTAAAAATGTAGTAAAACAATTGCTTACCAAAAGCTATGAGTATCCAGGTTCAATTTTGGAGATTTTAGATCTTGGACTGAGTTCAATTCCAGTTTATTTTATAATCTTGAGGACTTTAGATCATATACAGACAATTTTACAATCTTAAAGGATTCAGTATTTCAACATCTACTATTTCTACTAAAATTATTACCATTATGGGTCATTTTAGACTTAAAATGGTGTTATCAAAACATTGTCTCCAACATATAATGGTGTTATCTGTACAATGTAACTCAAGTTTTACATTATCAGATTTTATATTTTCCTATAATATACATTTAAAATATTCGAACTAGATTCATTTTCATACAAATCATTCATTTACAATATTATAAAACAAAATTCCCATATTTTACAATATGTTTGCAATCACCATTCATTGGATGATCATAAAATATTTGCCTTGTACAGTGTTCACAATAAACTTTATGTGCATGATTTGAGCATGTATTGGGTTGTTCAGAAAGTAATTTGAGATTTGTAGCATTTTGGTCAGTCGTTATAATATTGAAGCATTCAGAAAGGTAATTATGGTATATCTAATAACTTTAATTTGATTTTATTAGTAATAATATATATGCATCCAACTATATACGATATATAATTTAAAATAAATTCAACAATATGTTAACTTTTTCAAGGTACTGTAATATTTTTGACTGAAATAACAACATTTTCCTAATATTTAAATAATCTTTGACAAAATTTATTATTATTAAAATATTATAGAATAGTTGAATCCATAACTATAGAAATATTCTATAGTTATGGATTCAACTATATAGTTATATCAAGATGTTATGATAGTGAATATTCTATTGATTGCATCAGAAAATTTTGTTAAATAGTGAAGATGATGGAAATTATTTATTTTTGTCCTTTGCCTACATTATATGATTAAAATTTTACAGATATAGTGTAATTATAATTAATGTTTATATATTTTTAGAATACAGTTAATTAGCATCAGATTCTTAAAAGTAAAAGAAGTGAAGTGTAGAATCTTTGCTGATAAAAGATATTTAGCATAATGTTCATATTGACATAAATTAACCGGTAGGCCAAATATTTGTTATTAATGCGTGAGTTTAGTCCTTGATTTGCTTGCATTTATTTATATCCCAATATGAAATTAAAATTTATTAATTTTTGTATTACTATCTTTCTATACCTATATCTTTCAATAATTGTTTTTTAGGATGCTATATATCTAAAAACAACTATATAAAACTATTTTGATTTAATAACTATATGAAAATGTTAAATAAATTAGTTTAATTTTTTAATTTCAGGTTATTGTAAGCTGCCATTATTTGGCTATGTATTTAGTAATTATATGAAAATATTCAGAAATTGTTATTACAGTGAACTTGTGTTTTTACAAATCTTTAATTTATAAACTACAGTTTTACAAACTTTTTGGGACTAACTCAATAGTATCCCATACAACTAATGTAATGCCATTCCCATTTATGAACTGTTTTCGGGATTTGCGTGAGTTCATAAGATTGACAGTTTAATTGTATAAGTGCTTGAGTGATGTATAATAGATCTTGATATAAACATTTAAGAAGGATTCTAGTTGAGCCATAGCATGTGGATCTATACATTAGAAGATCTATACATTGAAGATTAGCCGCCCACCGACTGATGTATAAAATACGAATCGACAGTTCCATTGTAGTAAAGATTCATTCCAAAACTATCTGGGCTATCAGGATGTTTTTATTAGAATCTATCATATAATCAAAAAGTAAGAATATAATAAGATGTTTTATTAGAATCTATCATATAATCAAAAACTAAGAATATAATTTCGAAGTGACGACAATCGTTTATCATATATCTGCGTGCTGATGTCCATCCAGAATCTTACCAACATTTAAGTTATTCAAAAAATTCCATGCAAGTCAAAAGTTCAACAATACTTATATTCAATATACACTAATGGATATATTAAACAATGTTCAAATGAAATTTATGAGCCTACTTTAACAATAGATAAGAAAATTTAAAGACATGAATGATATTTTTGCAAAAATATAAATTGTTTAAAGAATTTTTCATCAGTGTTTTTTAAAAATTTTAACAAAAATTAGACTTATGAGCTAATACGTAAGTCTTTAACTAAAATTAGACTTGCATATCTGCATATTTCTGAAATCACAAAAGTCAAAACTATGTAAGTCAGGGATCTGATGTACAGTCGGTTCCATAAAGTTTTGTACCTAAGCGGAAGGTGTTCGGCTTCCTTCCTAGTCAAATTCGAACGATTATTTTTAAAGTTTTTCCTTGAATAAATATAAACGATCAGAAGTAGACGCCATGGTTTAGTAAGAGGAACTCTGGGTAAGAACATACAATACGCATGCGTCATTTTCCTCCAACTTTCGTGCCGGCAACTATAAACATCAAATTATATACTACTAAAACATGTCGATATATACAGGCAGTCCCAAAGTTACATAGCTGGATCGTTCTTCAAAACCGTAAGTCAAAACATGCGTATGTCGAAGCAAACGTAATACAGTATTAGTGTGTCACGATGATGTAACATTAAAAATACGCTATTAGTATTTAATAAAACTAATTCGCGTGATAAAATAGTCACCATTTTGGATGTTACGGATTCAATTCCGATCCCTCATTTCCAGTATTTTTTGAAATGATCCGGGTTCGAGCCCGTTTCGTTACCTTAAAAATCTATGTAAGTCGGGAATTGCTTACATTTTATAATAAAATATTCTCGTTTCATCAATAATAGTTTTTCTCTTTCCAGTTTTCGAATTATAAGGATAAAAGAAGAAATACAGAGAAGATTTTCGCTGAATAAAAGTGTATGACTCCGAATGATGGTTTCTATAGGAGAAAAATATTTTAGTTACAAATTACGTAAAAGGCAGATAATATTAACACATTTGAAATATCATACAAAGCAAGGGCCTTTTCAATGTGATATTTGCAAACGTAATTTGAAGACAAAACGAAATCTGAATTCGCATCGTCTTATTCACTTTGCCGATAAAAGGATATTCGAATGTGAAGTTTGTAAAAAAAGTTTTACAAAAAAGAGTTATTTGGTAGCTCATCATGTCACTCATTCTGGAGAAAAGCCTTTCAAATGCGATATCTGCAAGAAAAGTTTTTCACTAAAAGGGATATTGGTAGCACATCTCCGCACTCACACTGGAGAAAAGCCTTTCCAATGTGAGATTTGTGACAAAAGTTTTGCTAGAAAAGCAGAATTGATCAAACATCTACGAGTTCATAGTGGAGAAAAGCCTTTTCAATGCGACATTTGTGAGAAAAGTTTTGCTAGGAAACGAGTATTGATCGAACATCTACGAGTTCATAGTGGAGAAAAGCCTTTTCAGTGCGAGATTTGTAAATGTAATTTTGCAAATAAATCCAATCTGTTAAATCATTTTCGGATTCACACTAAAGAAAAGCCTTTCCAATGTGATGTTTGCAAGCGTGGTTTCAGTCAAAAGCAATGTTTGATACTACATCTTCGCATACATACTGGAGAAAAGCCTTTCCAATGCGAAATTTGTAAACATAAATTTGCTCGTAAAATAACTTTGGTAAAGCATCTACGCACACATAACAAAAAACAGCCATATCAATGTGATGTATGTAAACGCAGTTTCGACAAAAGAGCAGACAGGATAAAACATCTTCGCATTCATCGTGGGAAAAATAGTGCTCAATGTAATGTGTGCAAGAAATTTATCACTAATAAAAAACACCTAAAATCTCATCTTCGCACTCACACTGGAGAAAAGCCTTTTCGATGTGAAATTTGTAAGAACAGTTTCTCAACGAAATCATATTTGATGAAACATCATCGGATTCACACTGGTGAAAAGCCTTTTCAATGCGAAATTTGTAAAAACAATTTTAGATATCGAAGTAATATGATTAAACATGTTCGCATTCATACAGGAGAAAAGCCTTTTCAATGTGATATCTGCAAGCGCTCTTTCACAGCATATGGAAGTTTGAAAATACATCCTGTCACTCACACTGGAGAAAAGCCTTTTGAGTGTGAGGTTTGTAAGAAAAAATTTTCAAGAAAAGTACTGTTGGTAATTCATTCTCGCGTTCACACCGGAGAAAAGCCATTTACATGTGACATTTGTAAACGCAGTTTTGCATCTAGATCAAAGTTGGTATTGCATCTTCGCATTCACACTGGAGAAAAGCCTTATCAGTGTGACTTTTGTAAGAAAAGTTTTGCACGTAAAGGTAATATGGTAACACACATCCGCATTCACACTAAAGAAAAACCTTTCCAATGTGAGATTTGTAAGCACAGTTTTTCTGATAGAACAGCTTTGATTACACACACACGCACTCACACGGGAGAAAAGCCTTATCAGTGTGACATTTGCCAGCGCAGTTTTTCTCTTAAACCAAATTTGAGGAAACATATTCGCATACATACTGGCGAAAAGCCTTTCCAATGTGATATTTGTAAACGCAATTTTTCAGAAAAATCAAGTTTGATAGCACACATTCGTTGTCATACTGGTGAGAAGCCTTTCGTGTGTGACGTTTGTAAGCGTAGTTTTTCGCAAAAATCAAGTCTGAAAACACACCGTCGCCTTCATACTGGAGAAAAACCTTACGAATGCGATGTTTGTAAGTGCAATTTTGCTTACAAATCAAAGTTAAAAACACATCTCTGCATTGACAATAGAAACCTTCCTAAATAAGACATATTCACAGGCTTGTATTTTTTAAATTGGATTTTCTAGACACAAAACTGAAATTAATGTAGCTTTTAGATATAACTTATATTGCTACATTTCTGTATAATACCGTTTTTTAACCTCCACAAATATACCATTGGTGTCGGCCGGGATTGGCCGCCTGGAAACGCTTCGACTTTTGCACTCTGGAGGATCCGGATTCGACTCTCGGGCTCTACCCCTTGAAAATATGTGGTCCGGGCCCGGCCTATCGATCCCCGTCTTTCACAATCCGGTTGATCCCTCCGCAGGGGTGGGCAGCCTGTGGAAGAGCTTGTTTCGCCCTGCCACGTAGTATTCTACCAGAATAGAGTGTGGCGTCATCTGTTGGCCAAAAAAAATATGCTAATGACTTTTTTGAAATTTTAGAAGAAATCAGATTTTTATGAGATTCATTTAAGTGAACATAATGTGCAACTGATACCAAGGCCTTGGAAATTTTATGCAGGCCCAGTCGATTCGTGTTGGTTCCTATAAGCCAACTCCTGTACAGGTGCCTGTGTAAAGGGTTGCACTACCCAATCACTTCAGTAAATGGCTTGCCACTTATTGAATAATGATTAGGAAGTGACATCATGTTTGACAAAAGACACTAAAAATATATTTCTCGTATACAATACGATGAATATGAATAATAAGTGCAGTATTTATAAATAGATGTAGTGGTAAAATAGTTTAATATATTTATACGCCGTTTGCATATTTTCAACATCATAATTATTATCTTACCTTTAGTTGGAAGCAATCAATAAAATGATACTCAGGAAAAACATAATTCTTTCTAGAAAAGAATCTTTATCTCAATAAAATAATATATACAATTACTGTTGCATTTATTGATATATATTGTACTGTATATTACTCTCGGTATGTCACTGATCACGTATCCAAGCTACTCAGTTCAGGAAGTATTGGCTTGTAATCTGTTGTCATGTAATAGAACTAGAAAATATTTGCATGATTTACACAATCATCTCTGCAAGATAATTGAATCACCATTTTTATTGTAGTGTAAGTAAAATATAAGATATTAAACAACTGATAGTAAACAAATGGTTACTGTACATTATATAGTTTTTCGAAAAGATTCTTTGTTGTTAAGAATATTTTTGGCTATTAGAAAAGTAATCAAGGGAATTTATATAAAGGGCTGAAGTTAAGTGTGGAACATCAAAAACATTATTTCGAATGTATGTATGAATAATTGATAAAAAATTTAATTAACTAAAATTTATTGACTATTATTAATCACGTTTTCTAGAATTCTACATAATCCCGGTAATTTTTCAGCATACGATTTATTTCTAACCGTATAACACAAATGCAGCCAAACCGACGGCCGAAAACCGAAACGCCGGTTTTCGTTCGTAAACCGAGACTATTTTCGCGTAGGAATTAATGTAAAATGGATTAATCTACTCCCTGCCCCAGATGATTGCTTATTGAAACTTTTACAAAAGTACTTTGTGCACAAGTTCCTAATAGAAAATCAATGGAAAGTATTAAATCAATCACAAAAAAGATGAACACAACACTAAGCAGATCAAATATAGACGAAAACTTAATTTAGTTTTAACGTACATGTATGCAAGACAGTTAATGACGTAAGTGGAAGATGGTAAGGAAGTGAAATGTAATTGTTTGGAAGAGGATGATTATTTTTTCTGTCTCTTGGCATCACTCAATTTGCAGAGCCGAAACTAGGGTATGCAGTGCCTGTGCAAGAGTTAAACTTACGCCCTCCATTTTTTTATTTAAAAATAACAAGGCTGAAACTGAATTATCTCCATCAAAATGAGTTGATTTTGAATCTGCTGTAAGATATTTGTTTGAATGAGCATTGATCTGTATGATATTTGTTTGTAAGGAGTTTTGAACAAATTCCTTTTAATTACTTTCCTTCATGCCTTTTCATGAATTTTCACTGAAGAGGCAGAAGCCCAATGAGTCATTGTACACTTTTACTTTATCAATAAAAATATCGCTTCTTCTAGACCTGGCTCCTCTGTTTGGGTACAACTTGGCCGCTCTTATGCTTATTCATGAATTACCTCTTAGAAATTAAATGAAAGAAAAACATAACGCTGTGTCTACGAACGTTTATCGGAAAAGTCATTTGCCCTCATATAATGGAAATCAATTAAAAAATTTGCGCCCCTAATCAAGTTGCGCCGGTAGCGAATGCCGCTTTCGCCACGCCCTAGTTACTGCCCTGCAACTTTGCTTCAGACGAACTGGACCTGTGTCTCACTAAAACTTAGTCCAGTGTTGTTTGTTTTTGTCTACGTTTTAAAATGTTTCTAAAGTGACATATGGCATTATCGTTGAAAGTATTTATGTTAACGCACTGCGTATTCGTAATTCGAGAAACAGTACGTCATCCGAGACGCTTTGTGTTCGGAAAATTTGTTCGTAAACCGAATTGTTTGTGATCCGAGGCGTTCGTGAAGCGACGTTTGATTGTATTTGAACGAAATAATAGAAAGGAGAGATTTTCTAAACCCACGATGTGATATCAAATTACATTAAATTATGATCTCTCCAAAAAATTTCTATATTTTTCCAATAAGAGTATTAAAATCAAATTGAAACTTCATATTTTGGAAAGAATCAATGGATGAAGAACCACCGTCTATGTCGGAAACATATTTGTAGTAAGCAGCCAAATTAGAGATGCAATTGACTTGAATATTAGCTATGCAATCTTCTCGATACTGCTTTTTCCTATTATTTTTAGAATATTCTCGAAGGGAACGAATAGTGTCAATATTGGAGAATACCCTTAACATTGAAACTAAACTTATTTTTCAAAATTATATATAAATAAAACTCGTATATACAGGTAATTCAGAAGGTTGGGGGAAAATTTAAGTAGCCTATAGAGGAGTTAATTCTAAGCAAAGATTCTTAGGGTCATATTTTGATTTTGGGTATCGTTAAAAAGATATAGCATCTGAAAGTTTTGTGACGTCATTTCTTCTAGGTGTTAAAACCTCTGTAAAATGCCGAAAGTAAGCCAAGCCGCAACCATTTTTACACCGGTTCTACTACTAAATGTTTCATAAAAGAGCGACGAAATACTCTTAAGATTGGCAACATTTATTATGCAAAGATTACATCAGCACGGATACAATCGTGCGTTGCCTATGCATAATTTTACAAAAGTCGTTTGAAATGCAGATTACCATATTCAAAGCAAATATAACATCGTCGAACGAAAAGCCTGGGGCATTCTCTCAAATATCCCCGGCGTTCCATATACCACATCACATGCAATGCATTACACACGTCAGATACGTCACAAAAATTTCAGGTGTTACAGTAAGACCCCGCTAACGCTGCTCCGTTTTACTCTGTTTCAATATAACGTGGTTTTTCTCCAATTCTATATTTTTTATTGATTTTTGATTTTCATGAATGTTTTATGAATAGAAATCGATATTAGCAATTAAAAAATGTCTAAATTAATGTAACACAATAGTAATAATACATGTTACAAAATAAAAAAGGTACGTATTTTTTTTATTCACTGTCCCGTTTCACCTGTTCCCATTATTTTCATGTTTAGATGACCTTTAACACTGTTTCGTTTAGCGCTTGCTTCTTTTAGTACGTATCTTTTAACAAAGCCCCAAATCCAAAAATGATCCTAAGAACATTTGCTTATAATTACCTCCTCTACATGCCCCTCATCAAGTTTTCCTCTTTTGACTCACCCTGTATGTATGTATATATATATAAAAGAAATATAATGTTAAAGTTTTATAAAACTATATCATAACATGAAGAACTAATAATTTCTTGATTCATTTTGAGTCAGAGTTAATTGTAAATTTATACTTTGATTTCTAAATATGTTCTTTCATTTATTTATTTATATAATATATAATATATATTTTTGATTCATGCAATAAAGTTTTTTATTATAATCAAGGCCAAATGTAAGTGCTTCGAATTATTTTATGAGAAAGTTAAGATTCAGAAGTCTTAATCAGAAGTTTGATTATTCTGATTAAGAAGATGCTTTAAATGTTTATTATTGTTGAAACAGTACTTACCTATGATAACTTGTTTCAGTTTAAATCCTTTCAGTCGTTTAGAATATATATAGTTAAACATATTTTACAGTGTTTCATTACTATATTTCCAACATCATCTTTGCATAATTCTATTTATATCATTATTAAAATTTTTAAATTATTTAATTGTTTTGTATTGTCATGTCTCAAAAAACAAAAACAAAACTTTCGACTAAACATGGAATGTTTCTATCTAATTATTAGATAGAAACATTCCATGTTTAGTCGAAAGTTGTGTGTCGACAACCTTTAAAAAAATTCAATGTTTTGACTATCTATTCCGCATGCCCGCACTGTTTAACCAACCACGAGTAAACTTTTTGTACCAAGGAGCAACTTTTTAGTGACTTCTCATGAATTCTATTGATAACATATGATGTTCTAGATCATGATCGCCTAGGAGATGGGGAATTTTAAAATCGCAACGAAAATATGCACTTATATTCTTCAAACTTTTGTTCTAATTTAAAATGATGTCATAGTTGTTCCGACATAACATCATTGTGATCGTAACAATAGAATGACGTCACAAAATGCCATTAATTAATGTACGACACTGTTATAACATAGTAATGGGTGCCATATCACAAAGATATGGCATCATGATCACTTCAAAAAATTCCAAGGAGAAAGGCCAGGCACGTCGATGTTTTGTATTTTATAAGGAAAAAATATGGTTTGAATAATTTTCCTTTTCTTCTAGTTTTAATAAGTATATTGACGTCACAAAATAGAATCCATGTACGACTTCACTATAATATATATTTGTACTTCTATAGCTCCTCTTTTATAGTCTTTAGTTAGTATGCACTGTTATATGTGACTCCTTAAAAATATGACATGGTCCGTATTAAAAATTACGGATTTAGAGTATACAAATTCATTGCAGACAAAACAGAAAACATTTTGCATTTTATTAAACTTTTTTATACTTTTTTTTAGCAATTTTACATCATAGGTTCGAGAAGTTTACAATTATCATATTCAGATAATACAGAATTGTAGCATCTATTTTTGCAACACATTTCTACCAGTTTAGGTCCTTCACCTTTATCAAAGAATCCGGTATGATAACGCCGATATTCTGAAACTATAAATTTGTATTTCTAGTCATATAATTAAGTACAGAAAATAACACAGTAAGTAAGGTATAACTTACAATAACAATTTACTTACGATTCAATTTTTTCATACATGCAGACTTCAGCTGTCTGTATAAAGCATAATCACAGGCTTGTATCTTTTTAATTGGATTTTCTAAATATAAAATACATAAATTAATATGATTTTTAGATATAATTTTTATTTCTACATTTCTGTATGTTTTACTTTTTAACCTCCTCAAATATGTCATTGATTTTCTTGAAATTTTAGAAGAAATCCGGATTTTTATGAGATTCATTTAAGTGGACAGAATGTGCAACTGTTACTGAGGCCTTGGAAATTTTATTCAGGCCCGTCGATTCGTGTTCGTTACTATATGCCAACTGCTGCACAGGTGCAGTTGGCCTGCGCAAAGAGTTGGCACTACAAAATCATTGTTCAGTAAATGGCTTGCCATTTATTCAATATATTGAATAATTATTGGGAAGTGATATCATACATTGGGAAAAGACGCTAAAAGTGTGTTATATGTCATATACAACACGATGAATAGGAATAATCAGTGCAGTATCTATTATAAATAGATGTAGAGGAGAAAAAAGTTCAATGTATTCATACGCAGTTTGCATATTTTCAACAACATGATTATTAACTTACCTTGAGTTGGGAAAAAGTTGGAAGCAATCAATAAAATAATACTCAGGATAAACATAATTCTTCCTAGAAAAGAATCTTTATCTCAATAAAATAACATATAATTATTATTGCACTTATCAATATAATTTATATACTGTATAAGTTAATGCAAGGACTGTAATTTTAGACTGCATATTCAAATTTTTTATGCAAGCTTCGATTCATATGAATTAGAAATTCATAGAAATTATGAAATTTCATATAAAAATGATCACGTTTCATTTTAACAGTTATTTCAAGGAAAACACAAATATTTAAAAATGCATATCTAAGAAAAATTCTGTCGGCCAGATGGCCTCGTGATAAAGCTATGGGTTACTACCATGGAGGATCCGGGTTCAAATCCGGGTCTCCCACCTTAGTTTTTCAAGAGGGATCTGGGCCCATCTGTTGAACCCCTTCTTCAATCATACGATTGACCCCATCATGGGTGTTAGCCAACCTGAGAGGGGCTGTATAAGTGGCTGTCGCTAGATACAGAATATTATATAAGCCTCCTATACATGCTTCTTCAATTTTCCCCCTTTTGACTCATCTTATGTATATATATATATATATAAAGGAAATATAATGTTAAAACTTTATAAAAATACATCATAACAGGAAGAACTAAATTTCTTGATTCATTTTAAGTCACAGTGAATTGCAAATTTATACTTGAATTTCTAAATATGTTCTTTTATTTATTTATTTTTATAAAATTGTTTTTGATTCATGCAAAAAGTTTTATATTATAATCTAGGACAAATATAGATGCTTCGAATTATTTTATGAGAAAATTAAGATTCAGAAGTCTTAATCAGAAGTTTGATTA
Organism: Olivierus martensii; assembly: GCA_000484575.1. Lineage (NCBI taxonomy): Eukaryota > Metazoa > Arthropoda > Arachnida > Scorpiones > Buthidae > Olivierus > Olivierus martensii. The sequence continues at coordinate 49,029 of AYEL01077660.1, forward strand.
TTCTGATTAAGAAGATGCTTTAAATATTTATTACCTACCTATGATAGCTTGTTTCAGTTTAAATCCTTTCAGTCGTTTAGAATATTCATAATTTAATACATTTCACATATTCATGCGTCATTACTATATTTCCAACGTCATCTTTGCATAAGTCTATTTATATCATTATTACAATTTTTGAATTATTTAATTCTTTTGTATTATCATGTCTCAAAAAAAAAACGAAAATTTCGATGAAACATAGAATAGTTCTTTCTAATTATTCAACGTAAATAATTGAGCAATTCAATGTTTTTTATACAACAACGATTCTATAAAGCTGTTTTGAATAATTGCTCAAATGAAAAAATTTTGTAATTTAGTCGATATATGGCGAAATAGTAGGTAAAGTAACAAGACTGCAATCTAAATTATTGACTATTTTTAATCACGTTTGTAAATTTCCAGTGTTTCTTAAACTGTTGAAATCGAATCGATTATGACGCAATGATATCGTAATAATACATGAATTTCATATAGATCTGATAATATTTAAATGAGATACCTTTTCACAGTCATGTATGATTCAGTATTAATCATTTTCAATAGACTATATTCCCTAGAAATCCCAATAATGTTTATACATTTCATTCAGATCGAGCTATATTTATACAAAATATTGTCCTAAAATATTTGAATATAATCTGGTATCGACCACTATATTCATCCGTTATCGACCATTTTTATACAAAGTTCACTGTTCTGATTATTTATTCTGTATGCCCGCACGGTTTAACCAACCAAGAATAAACTTTTCGTGACAAGGAGCAAGTTTTTAATGACTTCTCGTGAATCCAATTGGTAATATAGGGTGTTCTGGATCATAATCGTACACAAGGTGAAGAATTTTAGGTTTACAACGAAAATATGCACTTATATTCTTCGGACTTTTGTTCTAATTTAAGCTGTTGTCATAGTTGTACTGACATAATATCATTATGATCATTACAATAGAATGAGGACAGAAAATACCATTAATTAATGCAGGACATTGTTATTACATTGTAATAACAATGTCAAAAGATATGACATATCTATCTTTGATATCTATGTCACAAAGATATGACATCATGATCGCATCAAATAATTCCAAGGACTACGCCAGGCACGTCGATGTTTGTATTTTGTAAAGAAAAATATTGTTTGAATAACTTTTCCTTTTCTTATTGCCATTAATTAATGCAGGACTTTGTTATTTCATTGTAATAACAATGTCACAAAGTTATGACATCATGATCGCATCAAATAATTCCAAGGACTACGCCAGGCTCGTCGATGTTTGTATTTTGTAAAGAAAAATATTGTTTGAATAACTTTTCCTTTTCTTATTGTTTTTAATTATATAGTGACGTCACAACATAGAATCCACGTACGATTTCATTATAATATCATATCATTGCGACGAAATGTCATTGTAACATCGTATGCTGGTTATTGATTCTATGATTATTTCAGGAATTACTACGGCATGCAGAGTCATGATACAGTTGATTATCAAGTGAAGCATGGAAATCCTTTTTTTTCAGCAGATGATATCATTTCCAATGTTTTATTGATTAGTAACTGGCACGAAAATTTTTTATCTCTACTGCAAGCCACCGACATCCATGTGAGAGCTGCCAAACTGCAAAGAACTGGGATCAAGGGGCCCAATCTCTCGAATAAATTTTTCAGAGTTTGGCTCAGGTCTGAACTTGCATACTTTGGTTGAATGAATGGCACACCATTTCTAAATATTACCAAATTGGCTTACAAAAGAAGGCATTCAGCGAACTGAAGGGATCAAGGGGCCAAATCTCTCGAATAAATTTTTCAGAGTTTGGCTCAGGTCTGAACTCGCATACTTTGGTTGAATGAAGGGCACACCATTTCTAAATATTACCAAATTGGCTTACAAAAGAAGGCATTCAGCGAACTGAATTTGGATGCCCCTGAAATAAATCTAAAACTGTGGGATCTGGAACTGTGCTGCAGTTAGCATCGAGACGTCTTATGATATGGCCATTCATACTAAGTTACTAAAGAATTTAGAAACTGGCAATGAGAATTTTAAAATGCCGTTTTATTTCCATAAAAACTGAAATAAATATTTAATAAAAAATCAACTACAAGATTATTTTATATGAAAAAATATAATTATTTTTCAAAAACATTCAACATTAGGAAAGTCGTATTCAATCATCTCAGAGGCTTCAGTTTCGTCTCTATGAGCACAAATACATAAATAATCATTTGGATAATCTGGAGTATATTTTACGCAGAATCCATTAAGATATTTCATTTTCTTACATTGATTATCACATCCGTCTTTTCCGAACCCTCTTTGGCAATGTCCATAAAATTTAACAGGTAGTTTTCGTTCTCTGTAACCTCTGTAACCTTGAAACAAAAAATTTTCAGAAATATATCATAAAAATTAGATATTATTATTATTAAGATTTCAGTTACCTCCGAAAGATGGTATTGAATAAGACAACAGCAGAAATAGTATACTAAAAAATTTTCAGAAATAAATCATAAAAATTAGATATTATTATTTAGATTTCAGTTACCTCCGAAAGATGGTATTGAATAAGACAACAGCAGAAATAGTATACTTTTTGTAGAAAACATCTTTAATTAAAGATCCTAAAGAATTGTTGGCGTTCACAACAAAATGCAAACTTTGTTTTCTAATTTTCTTCTATATATACACTATATAGAATTTTAAAACGCCTTTTAATAAAAATATCGAATGAGAAAATGCCATAAATTCTTCTTTTATTTATTGCCAATTCTTCTAAAACTTAATAATTAATTTATCAATATTAAAATCGCTTTGATCTTTAATTTCAAAATATTTATTATTAAAATTTGAAACTAATATTTTTAAGAATTTTATTAATTCAAAAGAAAATTTTTTATATTTACTATCAAAATTTCAATTAAAAAAGTAAGTAGTAATTGCGACTAAATTTTAGATCATTATAGAATTCATATGTTCTGCCATTAAAATTATTCTGAAGCTATATCTTTGAACTTACAACCATTGAAAAAATGCGAAAATTTAAAATTTTAATAAATGTTGAACAAAGAGAGAGATTTTCGTGAAATCTATTGGGGCAATGGATGGCAACCTTTTTTAAATAGGAGGACATATTTCAGAAATGCGGGAGTTCGGCGGCCACCGTAGCATGTAATGGCTGGATAGAGGATAATGGGAACAGAAAATAGTTCATAGATGTCCATATTACTCGAAAGATGTCCTTAGTGACATGCATCAGATGTCCATAGTACTCGAAAATTTATTCATTTAGTCATCTAGTATTATATAGATGAACTAAGATTCAGTTTTCGACAAAAATTTAATTGTACAATTCGAACAATTAGTTAAAATGGCGAAGATAAAATCAAAGTGCGCAATTAAAAAGAATTTTTACTAAAATTATTCATTACAACTACGGGTATTTGTGTTAAAATATCTAAAATTTAAATCTCATATATTTGAACGGCGGGCACTTAAAAATTATTTCGTGAGCACCGCGTTGCCGACCCCTTAAATAGGCGATTATTATGTTGTTGAAAATAATCATGATGCCATTCTTTTATTCCACATTTACAGGATTTTCAAATTGACGGACACATAAAAATATAGACGGAATCTTTCTTTTTAAAAATCATATTTTGTTGTTTAAGTAAATAAATTACTAAGCAAATAATACCGGAATCGTCTAAATGGGTCCAGAATTAATCATCATTTATCGCATGGAATAACTCTGAACAAATTCTTGCACCATAATTTTTCGCTGACAGATAAAATATTATGTTTAACGATGGGAATCTGAACCATTTTCGAAAAATTCTGAGTGTATGGGAGTAGAAATTCAGCCAGAATCCTGCGAGTGGCAAGTAAAAACTTTATTATAAATGGCCTTTTGGTTCATACCAATATTAATTTATGCATTTTGGGAGTTTAATATAGACTTTAGATTATATTATTCATGAACCTAGGAAAATATTCCGAAATTCGAAATTCCAATAACCGAAATCCTGAAAAATTATCGTCTGCTGGATGGCCGCGTGATAAAGCTTTGGCTTACTACCCTGGACCGGGTTCAAATCCGGGTCCCATACCTACAGTTTTTCAGAAGAGGACTGAGCCCGGCCCGTTGAACCCCACCTGTAACCATCCAGTTGACCCCATTATGGGTGCTGGTCAGCCTGTGATGGGTTCTATAGGTGGCCGCCGCCAGATCCAGAATATCCCATGAGGATATGTCGGCGTAATATAACTAACCTGAAAAATCAAAACTTTTATTTAATCTTTATCGTGCATTTTTTATAAACAGTTTATGCCGCCTTCTACTGTATAGTATTAAGCGGCGGCACATTTCAAATCCTATCACCAGCCATATATACCCTGGTGGGCTCAGCCATCAGGTGGAAAATGAGATTCAATGGGTTGGGCCCGTACCTTCCTGAAAAAGCTAGATTAGGTTAGTGTAGTTAAATCGCCATATTTCACAAGGATATATATTATTTAGCGTCGACAACTTTTTTGTCAACAGATGACTCCAGTTTCCCTTCTGTAAGAATATTAACTGACGGGACGAAAAAAACCGTTCCACACAACCGAAGAATTTCCACGCTTCCACTTTTAGAGACCATCACAAGCTAGCCAACATCCATGATTGAGTCAATCAGAAGGTAGACGAATGGGTTTCAGCGTGGTCGGCCGGATTGACTGCGTGGAAACGCTTCGACTTTTCATTCTGGAGGATCCGGATTCGAATCTCGGATCCCACCTCTTGAAAATATTTATCATGGAGTCCGGATCCGGGCGTCGATCTCCGTCCGCCACAATCCGGTTGACCCCTCCGCCCCTGTGGAAGGACTTGTTTCGCCCTAGCACTTAATATTCTCCCAGAATGGAAAGTGGGAATATTCTCCCAGAATGGAGTTTTCTAGGAATCTATTTCACAATAGATGGGTTTCATCTTTTGTGAAACAAATTTCTAGAAAACTCGAAGTGTGATTAGGATCCGAATCCACCAAGTGGTAAGCCATAGTTTCACCATGCGGCCATTCGACTAATCCCTTCCTAAAAATATATAGATATGTGAAACCGGGAATTGAACCTGAATCCTTCAGGGTGGATGAATGTTTCTCTACGGCCATCCGGCCGAGTTTTTATTATGCATGTGTTGTGCAAATGTGTGTTTCTTCATTTCTGAATCAAATACTCATTCATTCATGCATTTCACACATAAATACTCGTTCATTCATGCATAATCACGCATATATTTCATAGCAAAAGAATAAATTTTAAAATGTGAAATTAAATATTTTTATAATTAATTTAAACATAAATATAAAAATTTTCAAAAATATTAATTTGAAATTTTAATAAGGCTGATAATTTTGAAATTTAAAACCAGATATTTTAATATTGATCATTTAATTAATATTCTCAACATTTTAAAGTATTATTGATTAAATTCCAACGCAAACGATAGGAGCATTCTGTGATTGGTTTATATTTGGATATTGCATGGATATTTAAAAGTTGAAAGAGAGAATAGAAAAATATTTTATTTTAATCTGAAAATTGTTTACTGAAGTTTTTAGTATTAATGTTTTCTACAGGAATATTTCTGTTTCTATTATTTTCTTACACATTTCCAGCTTTTGAAAACATAGGTACAGTATTTTAATAATTTATTAGATATTTATCTTTATTACAATAATTTATTTTATCTATATTTTATATCTGGTATTTAGTTATTGAGTACGATGAGCCATTACCTGTTAAATATGTTCGTCGTTGCCAGGAAGGATTTTGGAAACCAGAATGTACTTTTGCCTGCAACATATTAAATTACCGTGATGGATACTGTATAAAATATTTAGCAAATCATTTAAAACCATTATGTGTTTGTTATATCTATAACGGAGAAAAATGAAAAATATTATTTATAAAATAAATATATTATTTATTTATTTGTCTGAATTATATTACAGTGGGTTCTTGTATAATAGTAGGATATGTTCCTGAAATTTGTAACATTAATCTGAAACCAAAAATCCTATTGATCTAACACACAAATTTTTCAAGAGATGGGTTCCCAATGTTTCGATCTAGGGTCCCAATGTTTGTCTGCGAAATTTTCAGTAAAATATATCAAAAAGACAGCATTATAAAATATTAAAATTTTACAGAATCATTCCTTTTGTTCAAGTTACTGACTGATAATTTTTGAAGTATCCATGCTATCTGTTTTTAAGATAAGTGCTTTACTATTTTCAAAATTATACATCTTTTAAACTCTTAATATTTGTCTCACACAAGAAACATATTATGAAAGATTTATCGTAAAAATGGCCATAATGTTAAGTTATTCTCAATTTTCCTTCAAATCAAGTGTGTTGATATCAACTCAACTGTTCAATATCGTTCTGTCCATTCTTTAATATTCCAATTTGTATTTGTCTAATACATTGGGTTGTAATAAATAAAAGACTACATAAATTTTGCTTTATCTATATTCTTCATCTCAAGTTGATATATTAATCTATATTCTTCATTTTACAAGTTCATTGTGGTGTATTTATTCCTCCAGATTTTTAGGGAACAACTGTTCTGCTTAACTTTGCATGATTATCTACCTATTTCTATTGAATACATCTTCTAACTTTTATTTGCATTATCGCATTTCTTTCTGAGTAGAATTCTTCCATTTTTCTCTTATCTTTCTCGTTTTCTTCACTAGTTTTTGTAATTTCATTAAGTAAACCCAAGTATGTATAAACAACCAGTAAACCATTGAGTAAACTTTCTATCTTCTGTTATAAATAAAATACACTATGTTGCAAATTCAAAACTTCAAAGAAAGCAAGCAAAATATGATTTTGGAATTTAAAATTGAATTCTTATTAAAATTACTGTATAATATATTGATCATAACTGTGATTGCAATATACTGTATTCCTAATCTTGATATTGCAATATTGAAAACTGTTTTAATTAGTGTATTTTTTGGTTTATTTTCTTTGGCTTAGAGTATTGTTCGTTTAGCGATAGAAAGTTACTTATTAAAATATAAATAATTACAGAAATGGTTCTGTAAGTAGATGTGATTGTCACCAAAGTTTCACTAAATGATGAGCTCAAATCATCCATCGAGGGATTGAATTCATCATTTAGTAACCAAGAAGAGTCAAAATTTTAATAGAACAGGATTGTAACCTTTATTTGCAAACCTTATACAACCAATATGGAAATTTGCATTTCTGATATTTTCATTTGCATCCCCTTCGGCTGTTATTATGCAATGCTGTTTAAAAATAATGCAGTAAACATATTGTAAATCATAGAAGTTTTTATGCTTTCCAACATGTTTAATGATCTTAAAAAATACAGAACTCATGATAATTACTGAACTTTATTTTCAATGATTATTACTAATTATTAAACTCTAATAAAACAATTTATGCTTTCTAATATGTTTACTGCATTAATTTTTTTAATTAAACCTAAACATACTAATTATCAAATAATTTTCAAATATATTAAATAATTTTCTGATCAAGTATTTTTAATTTTTAAATGATAAGAGATATAATAAAACATTTTGAAGCAATTAATTTAAATAAATTGATAATAGGATATTATTTTTTGATAAATTTATTTGTCTTAGTTGTTATAATTTATAAAGAATATTATTTTTCATTAACGTACAACAACAATTATTGAACAATAATTATAATACTGTAGAGTTCAAATAAATTTACAGTTATTACATCTAAAACATGTGATTCAACATTGCTACATAAGTACAGAAACAATAATAAGTTTTAGGTTGCGTATTAAATTTAAAGCAGGATCCATCGACATAATCCATTCTTCTACAGTGAACAGCACATTCTTTGTTTCCAAATTTTTCATTGCAACGACCAACAAATTTAATGGGTCTTGGGTCAATAGGAATATCTAAAAGTTAAAAAAATAATAACAACAATTTCTCTCCAATAAATTTAATTTTTGGTTATCTTAATATTATTAATAAAAATACCTTTAGCTGTAGACAATTCTATTGTGTAAGAGAAAATTATAAAGCAAAATGCGATCAATAAAAGCATTATAAAAATACTTAAAACTTGTACTAGGGCGTATAATTTAGTCCCTTTACTTTATGGTTTATAGATATTTTTAATCTGTTAGAAATTTAACCAATTAAAAGATTGACATAATTACCTCTACATTCAATTCTTATCAATACGGCTCTGAAAATGTCAATTAAATTTATTTGGAAATTTAACCAATTAAAAGATTTTCATAATTACCTCTACATTCAATTCTTATCAATACGGCTCTGAAAATGTCAATTAAATTTATCAGTTTTACAGTAGTGCTGTTTTCGATAAGTCATACACTAATTAACGTAAATAATATATATATTTTTATATTGCTGAATGTATTCTTAATATTCGTTCTTTGCAAAAAATTTGTTGTTTATCTATTCAATAATAAACATGGCTTTTAAAAAATAGTGATGTTGGAATTACAACATTTTTTTGTGATAATTGTATTTAATATTTTATGTTAAATGAAATTTAAAAGATATTAAATAATATTTATAATCAAAATATTAAACGTTAATAATATTAGAATGATTTAAAATATGACGTTATAATTTTTAACATTTTTTCTGTTGTTTGATAGGGATGATGAATACTATCATTTTAAGATGGAAATCAATCCTCTAGATTCTCCAACAGGGCTCTCCAACCTACGGCTATCAATCCTCTAGATTCTCCAACAATTCAGGGCTCTCCAACCTACGGCTCGGGGGCCGCATGCGGCCCAACATAAAATTGTAAACTTTCTTAAAACATTGAGATTTTTATATTTTGAGGAAGATTTTTTTTTTATTTTTAAAATTCGCTGTAACATCATCAAATATCCCACTTATAAAGAAAATGAACTTTGTTTCCATTTGTGTACTAAAAATATATAAAAAATGAATTTAATGTAGTTTTTATTATTAAAATACCTATCTACACTTTCTATTTCCATTATCTAAAATATTTCTTATTTCAGTGATTCTTCTTGACCCGTTCAATGATTAAAAAAATTTCTCAACGAAAAGAAGCCAGAGATTATTATGCTACGACATTTTTGCTTATTTGTCATGGTAGATATCATATATTGTAAATTATTTATTAACTTTATTGCTTAATGACTATATTAGAATTAATATATTTTATATGCAGCCCAGAGACAATTTTTCTTCTTCCAATGCGGCCCAAGGAAGCCAAAGGTTGGACATCCCTGATCTAGATAAATCAATACCAATTGAAAATTTCAGGAAAATTGTATTATATTAAACAAATAATTAGGAAAACTTTCTGAATTCAAAGAATGATAACGGAGAGAAGATAATTCATTAATTTTGGAGCAATATTTTGAATAAATATTCTGCAATCAGAATGAAAATATAAACAATATTGAAACTCTCCATGGAATCGATTGATTCCCTAAACAGATACAATATTGGATATTAATATGTTCTGCTTGATATTTTCATATAAGGCAGAACAAAATCCTACTTGATATGATCGATATCGATTATTTTCAAAATGATTATTTCTGTAGGACAGGAGTTCCAACTTTTTGGTCTCCGTACCCCTTAGCTTTTAGAAAACTATACGGTTCTCATACACATGAGTAGGAGGTACAGATACTGTGAAGGCGAACCTAGAGGGAACGCCAATCTAGCGATTTCACTAGTGGTCTTGAATCCAAGGTCGGTCTTGCTTGAATCTTAACCGGGCATTTTGAATTATCGAATCCTGCAATGAGAAAAAAGTTTATGCAACCTCACTGGAATACCCCAAGAATATTGATAGCATAATATACTTATTTATCTGTTATCCACTATATCTCCTCGGGGCAATGATATCCCAGATTAAAAACACCTACTGTAGAGGGTTCCAATACTGTATATTGATATCTGTAGAATTCTATAATGTTTATCAAAGATATTGCCTCAAAATCAGTAAAATATCTTCACATATATTGAACTGATATCAATTGGTTTGATTCTCTAGTGCAGGAGTTCTTAACCTTTTGATGACACTAAACTCTCAATCAGTTGTCCAATAGTTCCATTCCTCCTCACTTCACTGTCGAAATAATCATCACCATTCCTTACATTAGTTGCCAGTATGACTTCCAAATATGTCAGCAAGTTGAATTTACTGTATTTTCGATCGATTCCTATACCCCAGCATTTGGTTCTCATACCCTTAAGAGGATGACTACCCTCAGTTAAGAACTCTTGCTCTAATTGACGTAAGAACATATACGAGTTTTGATAGATCAGATAAGTACGTTATCGTGCTGAGGGTCAACAATCGGACAAACTTAATTCATAAAACTTTCCATACAATTAATGAAAATTGTCAAAAAGATGGAAATTTTTATTCATAATTTATAACTAATCCTGAGTAATGTGAGTAAAAAGAACCGATTATATAATTTTTGTTATATTCGATCTACTTGAGATATTTTTGCACTGATTATTATGGAAACATATTAATTAGTGCATTTCTTATATTTTGTTCATAAAGAAATTAAATTTATTTATTTATATTATGAAAAATGTTTTTACGGTTATATCACTGAAATCGTAAAAAACGTATTTGTAACAATGTATCGATTATTTCGATATAATCGAGAATATTTCTGATGAAAACGAAATTATCAATTCACATAACACAAAAGTTCTATTTTTATTATCATTGATAAAATAACAATAAATTTTTAACAAAATTTGTTGCATTAGACTTTCTATATATATATATAAATATATATTTTCGAAGTTACGTGATTTCCCCCCACGATGATATAAAATTTTCCCACTAGATGGCGATTACTAACGAAAATTCCAAAAACGTATCTGAAATCAACCTTAAAGTACTTTTATGTTAAAGTCCTTTTAAGATTAACGTAAAGTACCTTTATGTTCTTGTGTCTGTAGCAGGTATTACTCTCCTATAACACAAAACATTTTTATTAATTTTTTTAAATCCACACTACGGACACAGAATACGCACACAAAATGCAATCATTGGGAAATACTTTGCTAAAATTAGTCATAAATGCAATTTAGATTTAGTTGTTCGTGAGAGAGATGATGATGTTATGCAGTTTATTTTTGATTTCGATTTGAAATAGAGTTAATTGTCGACCATTGAGCATTTTGTGTCTAGACGTTCAGTTTTTGGATAAAAAGTAAGTTTTATTCTTCAATAGAAGAACGTGAAATAGAAAAACAAACTTTTATTCATAAATTTTTTTAGGTATATATTAAAGAACGATTGTTTAGATGGCAAATTTTGTGAAGCAGAAGATACTTTAAATGCAGAAAAATGCTCAGAAAGTGAAGTTCGAAAAACGTTTTTCTTTATTGTTAAAAAGAAGAACGTTCTCGTTTTAACTGAATAGCAGTTAAAAAGAATATTATTAAATAAATGTTACATAGGCTATATACTTTTTCTTT
>AYEL01077661.1:0-47251 GCA_000484575.1 Olivierus martensii
AAAAAAAATTATCAAAGCTAAGAATTGAACCAGCGATCACGCAATTAAAAAAGCAAATCTCCAACCACTGCGCTACTGACACATTCGAAATATAATTAAATTTTAGATTATATGAACTCAATACAAAACTTCTCGTGCGATTTTCTCGACAATCCTGGAGTAGTGCACTTTATTACTCACACATTATATTGTCCTAGAAGACTACTACAGGTGTGCAAAATTTCAAAAAAATCGGTGACCCGAATGTCTGAACCTCCCCTTGTAAGTAAGGGATCATCTGTTAACTATGTCACGCTATTTTCGAATACTTTTTGGTCCTCTCCTTCCTCTTCATCATTTTTCGGTCACACCAAGCTTGACCTCCCCTGACAGTGGCGTCACAAATTTAAAGATTCTCCCCCTTCCCCTTTTACTAAAGTTTTTTCTCCATTTTATATAAAAATAAAAAATACATAAATTAATAATTACTTTACACTGATACTTTGTTACATATACAGTATTCCTAAGTTCCAAATAAATTTTTAGCACGGATAGACCGCGTGGAAATGCTTCGGCTTTTCACTCTGGAGAACAGGATTTGGTCCAATCCTTGAAAATATTTATGATGGGACCCGGCGGGCACAGCCCGTTAATTCCTGTCCTCCACAATTTGGCTGACCTCTCTTCAAGAGTGAGCAACCTGTGGATAGGCGTTTTTCTTTAGTCACTTAGTATTCTTAAAGAATGGAAAGTGGCATCATCTGTTGAAAAAATATCTTCAAATAATTAGATCATGGAATTGGATATGCTGTAATGTCTTAGAATTAGATAATACAACTTTACATTTTATATATACATCCAAATGTATTACATTTCAATCTTTATTTTTACAATAAATGGAAAATTTATATTTTATAAAAAATAATTTTGATCCTATATGATCGACTAATCCTGCAGGATTTAATTTCAATTTTATCACAATTTTAGTATATATTATTGCCAATCAATAGCACTAAGTATTAGTAGTTGTAGGGATAATTTATTGTTTATCTGATTTCTTAACGCAGCCCTATAATTCAATGATGTCATAATCCCGATTCTATATCATCAAAATGTAACAATATGTGACGTCATATTCCTAACGTGCTTTATCTGGTATCCAAGCTGATTAAATTAGCATTAAAACTGGTTACAAAAACCAATCGATTCTAAATTCTAACTAAATGAAAAATAAATGGCATTTTTGGAAAGTAAACAATTTTAGTTCTTTCTCAAACTTCTTGTTGATATATATGTTACGGCCAATGACCGAAGTCTGGCCAATTCGCGAAATAGCTGGCTACTTCTAGAATTGGCCAAAGTCCAAAATATACGAGAATTTACGAATATTTCGGGCTCTGGCCGGGCAATTCGCGATGCACCCGACAATCAATGACCAATTTGAGAAATCCAACAAAAAGTGGCCAAAGCTACAAGTTTTGCGGAACTAAGTAAGCGGAATGTACTCGTACGAATTTTGACTTATTCACCAGCGAGAATGGGATTGTCTGTCACGTCACATGTTGGTCTTACAATACTGACGCAATAGATTATAGAATTTATCTACTCTCTAATATGAATGGGATTGTCTCTCAGAGTAAGGAAAAATGTAGAGACGTATATTTCGAGCTTTGGCCAAATCTAGAAGTGGCTAGCCATTTCGCGAATTGGCCAGACTTCGGGCATTGGCCGTAATATATACAAACATTTTTATATGAATCTTTAATACAATGGAATCGCTGATTACACGGCGTGCATTTTGTGGAGGTGAATCTAACTCTTTAGTACAGTGCTTCCCAACTTTTTTTATATTACGGCTTAGAAGAGGTATTTATACGGCACACTTTCGATGTTGAGAGATAAATGCAAAGTTTCAATCAGATCGAGCATGGTATTATATATGCCAATTTTTTTTGTCAATAGATGACGCCACTTTCCACTCAGTAAGAGTACTAAGTGGCGATAAATACAGTCGTATCGTTTCCATTTAGAAAATTTGGCGGAAGGAATGTGTATGTTTTCTCGCACTACCATTTTGGTTATCGTTCTTTTCTTCCGTAAGGTCCTATAGGTGCGGCCTTCTTACCTTTCAAACGCTTACCGGACGGCATCCGTCACCGTTATCCGCCATATTTCTGTTAAAGAAAAAACACGCATCACCACGCGGATAGTACCGGAAGAAAAATGTCTAGGGACTGTGTTTCCGGTAAATCTTTCCGACGTCGAACGAATCGATATTCTTAGTCATACACTGTCGGTATGTACTGGGATTTTGTAGGTAAAGGAGGCTGTAATTAACCATTTCTTTCCACATACTGTAATTAAATACATTCGACCATCTATATTAATATCGGGAAAGACGAGTTTGGTCGGCCGGATTAGCTAAATGGAAACACAGATGGGCCACACCCGAAAATTTATTATATAACGGCTGTTAGTACCCATTTTCTAACCCCTCGGTTGGAAGAGGCGATTCGTGGTAGAGCCCGAAACCCGATTAGCGCCGATCCACCTCCGAGTTCCGGTTGGGATTTTGGAATTTCCCCTCCACCTGAAAGCAAAAATTTCCACTGACACGAAAACTAGGACCGGGCCGTCACTCTCACCACGTTAGACTATATTTCTCTCGGTGAATAAAAACACCGGTCTGGATCCACAGGCTGTTTTTAATCCACATAAATATAAATTTACCGTCTAATATGGAGACAGTAAATTTATATTTACTAGGAAATTGCCTTTCGAAATAAATAAACCGTATTCTGGTTATCTTATGGATTAATTATTTGGGAAAATTAGACCCAAATCTGGTAATCGACGAAATCATTAAGTTTGCCTCCGACCTACCGTAATTCCGTAGTGTTTTTTTTTTTTGTCAACAGATGACGCCACTTTCCACTCAGTAAGAGTACTAAGTGGCCGGGCGAAACAAGCCCTTCCACAGGCTGCCCACCGCTGTGGAGGGGTCAGCCGGATTATGGAGGACGGGAATCAATGGGCCGGGCCTGGACCCCATGATAAATATTTTCAAGGGGTGGGACCCGAGATTCGAACCCGGGTCCTTCAGAGTGGAAAGCTGAAGCGTTTCCACGCGGCCAATTCGGCCGACTGTATATGCCAATTGTATGAATTAATAAAAAGTGCAAATCAGTGGGTGTTTAAACTTCATTATAATTATTACGTTATTCTTATTGTATTATATCATGCTAAATTTATATCTTGCAAATAAAGTCTATTCATCAGTTTATTATAGTTTTTCGCACATACCATCATTGCATACCGGTTGGGAAGCTCTAGTAAATACATTACATGTAATCATTTATTATAGCAATATATTTAAATGTATATCTAGAAAAAGTCATCAATTTGACCTCTGGTATTTTGTGAATATTGACCTATAGAGTGATCTCTTTCGTTTATTGCTATTTTTGCCGAGCTTTACAATCGTTAAAAATGTGACCTCTCGAAGTTCGAAATTATCGCGCAGGCAGTATCGGTTTTATGGGTTCTCGGCGCCCCGATGCAGCTTCCTTGTAACATCTACTTAGCGCCCTTACAGTAGTGATGTGCAGAAATGAAGCCTCGCAACGAGACTCTCGATTCTTATGACGCCTCAAGTAATCGAACACTTCGCTAGCGAGAATCGACTCCGCGGTGACGTCAATATAGTATTGCCACTAGGAGCGCATAACGCAATATGCCTAACGTTTTATTATTATTATTTAACATATAACAATCGTTATAAGAGCGCATAACCAAATACTGTATAAGATAATACCGGACACTCCGGCTTTTAACAAAGGCGATATTTGAAGACCATTAAAATGATTTCGATGACATTTTTTTTGTCAACAGATGACAGCACTTTTCACTCAGATAAATTACTGGAAGTGGAGGGGTAAATATGCCCTTCTACAGGCTACATCTCGAAGAAAGAATCAGCTGGATTGTAACTGGCCAACACCAGTGATGGTGTCAACTTGAAGAAGCAGTACCAGGTTCAATTCCGTCCCGGACGCCTCCAGAAAAACTGGGAGAACCAACGCGAATGCTTTACCACATGGCCATCCAACTCCTTAATTTCCGAGAGATTTTTTTTAACTTTTTAAACAATAATTTAGAGATATTTGTGATATAGATATATAAAGATATACTGTATATCGAATACAGTATCTTCAATAAAATTATTATTATTCCATAACTGACTTGAGTCATAAAGATTCCTAACCTTTAGTTGAAACGAAATAGAATATTTAAATCGAAAATACTTTATACATCCTGATTGCATTGATTTTTAAATCAGGATTCTGAAAAGCAAGTAAGTACGTAGAATGCCGAAATGTTTTTTGATAAATATGAAACATTCATGAAATAAACAATATTTATTGTTATTCAAATGGTGTTTTTTTTTTTTAGATTCGAATGACAGAAGTATAGTCTGACCCCATTAACACGCTGTAGTCGGGATCCGTGGTTACTAAACCGCGGGCTAAGTGAACCGCAAGTTACAGTATTAATATAAATTGAGCGATAAGTTTCAACATTGATATGAATTTTCTGTGTGATTTGACCAATACAAAATGGTTGAACGTTCAGCTAATCTCACTAATCACGAGATTTAATGACAAAAGATGTCTAGGAGTGATATCACAAGCGATTGCTTATCAAGGTAGCCATGGTAAAACCGAGTGTTAACGGGGTCCGATTGTATTACTATAAGGAGAAATAAATGAACTGTTCATTCTGCAGCTCTCTAAATTTCATGTAAAAATTTTAAGACTACAGCTTCTCAGGTTTGAAGAAAAAATTTCAAGTGACCTCTTAAATCAATATCAAAAATTTTTAGTGAAAGTGATTAACAATGAGAAAATATTGTCTTGTAGTTCCTTGGAAGAGCCATAAGCCATAATTGAGAAGTATCTTAGAATATTAATTTATAAAACAGGAAGCGAATCGTCGTCTTCACAAATGATGCCCTTTCGTAACTCTAGTATTTACAATGCGATACAAACCTAATTTTCACTGCAAGAAATCTAAAATAGCCAGTTATATTTCAACATGGCTTTTCAAAGCCATTTTAGATTGGTGGCCAGATGGCCGAGTGGTACGCGTTGGCGTGTCACGCAGGAGGACCCGGGTGCGGCATCTCCTAAAAAGTTTTTTAGGGGTGCTGGGCCCGGCAGCGATCCCCGTCCACGGGTGTGGGTGTAGCCGTGGTTGGAACTGGCCCGCCCCTTAGTAATCTCCCTGATTGGAAACGACATAAAATACAAAAAAAAAGTCAGTTTAGATCTGTAATTTTTTGACACACATTTTGTTGGATGACCATGTCTGTTATAATTTTACATTAAAATTTATATTAATTTTTAATTATGCTCGAATCCCGAAATTCTGAATTTTTCAGCGGGTTCGAATCTGGATTCATTGATTCTATCTTTCATCTCACGGTAACTGACAACTCTTGCTAAAATATTCAAATCTGATCCAAACAAACAATTACTCCTTCATCCAATAACCACTAATTTGAAAAGTACCATTTTCAAATATAATACATACGAACTAGAGGACGCCATAATCACAGATTAATTAAAGCTCTGTATATAGACAGAGCTTTAAGATTAATAACCATAAAACACTCTAGGTCGGCCGGATGGCCGCGTGGTAAAGCTTTGGATTATCACCTTGGAGAACCGGGTTCAAATCCGGGTCCCACACCTACAGTTTTTCAGGAGGGGTCCGGGTCCAGCCGTTGACCCCATCATGAGTGTTGGCCAGCCTGAAGGGTTCTACATGTAGCCGCCCATAGTATATCCCAAGAGGACATGGCGGCGTAATCTAACTAATCTAAAATACTCTAGTGGAATATTTTCGAATTAAAGTGAAAATTTAATAATTATTTATATTAAATTTAGTTAAAAAATTTTCGATGAAGGGCCATTGAGAACAGTTATTTAAAACCACTAATAAAACTAATTTTTAATAAGCGATATTCATAGTTATGACCAAGGATTAGGTAAAATGGATACGAAACTCCCATAGGATAGCATTAAACTCGTTTCTTTAAATAATCAATATAAAATCATGGAACTTAATCATCCAAGAAAATGATTAACAAATCTTATTTGTAACACTTCTGATAAGATTATTTTCTTATAAATGAAACACTTCTTGCCAATTACATTGATGTCCTCCTATTGATTACTGTAACTATGCAAAAACCTCTTATACATACACTGGGAAATATTCTTACCAAATTGATGGAATTTTGTTCATTATATGCCTCAGCAGAGAGTTCTGAAGAGATATAGTATAAAGTAACCATTGATAAAAATTGAATTGAGACGTTTTATTACATATATCCTATTCTCCAGGTATGGTTTCTATCAGAATATCACTTCTTTTTGAAGTCTGCAAAATTAAAGCTTGTAAATACAAAAGAACTTTAAAAAATGCAATTGAAAAACTGATAAATAGGTGGCATATTATTTTAAATAGTAGAGGAGAATATAATTTCTAGTTTTAATCAGTTATATGCAATTTTTTTTATCAGTCTAAGTTACTTTAAATATATTAATTTTGAAAGGGAGTCTCTAAAATAGCAAATTAAGAATTATATTTTACTTACCCAAACATTTCATGAGCTAATGCCAAAATTGTGGAAGTTTTTCCTGTACCAGGAGGACCATAAAATAACAAATTTGGTAACTGAAATAAAAGTAAAGTAAATAATAAACTGAAGTATGAACTAATAATAAATAATAAATTAATTAGTCAAAATAAATCAAGAGTAATGATAAATAATCCAGTAGTGATGGGAGCAAAAATGAAATTCCAATACTCTCTGATGTTATACTATCCACAATCTTAGTGTGGTGAATGAATTAATTCCTTGAATGCTGGACATGTCAATGTCTGTAACTATGGGCTAATCAGTAATTAAAATTAAGCCTAATTATTATGCAAAATATTAAAATTGTGATATCTTGCTTATTTTTGATGAAATCTTTTGAAATTTTCTTTTTTCAAAAGAGTTAAAAGTTTGTACCACTGATGAGGGCTATGAATATGCTGAAAGCGCTTCAGATTAACTGAATAAAAAGAGTGTAATATAAAATTTGAGTGTAATTTATAAAGATATATTAATACTCCTGCTTATAGAGCTGTAAAAATATTGTATTAGCAAAAAGCAGTGTACTGGAATTTTATAGTATAAATTTTATTTCTTTCACAACTTTTCTAACATATATGAGATTGCAGAAAACACAATTATTTTATACGAAATCTTAGCCAACCAATCAAATGACTGATGACATTAGATAGCCATATCTCTTCAGAACAAATCAAACAATAAGTGAAGAAATTTGGCCTAAAATTTTCAGAAATTACTTATAAAAAAAAAAAACAGTTTTACATAACTTTTATTGAATGAAATTACCACTATATTCTTCTTCCCAGATGCTTATTCATAATATTAAAAGTGCTTA
Source organism: Olivierus martensii (assembly GCA_000484575.1). Taxonomy (NCBI): domain Eukaryota; kingdom Metazoa; phylum Arthropoda; class Arachnida; order Scorpiones; family Buthidae; genus Olivierus; species Olivierus martensii. The sequence goes on from AYEL01077661.1 coordinate 7,500, forward strand.
AATATATATTCTCAGTGACAATTAAATAGTCAATATTATATATAATGTTGAGCTCAATCAAATAACAGTAACAGACAGATCACTGCTGAACAAATACTTTTGCAGAAAGTGTGTTGCATCATTCAGGAGCACAGGTAAATGGACAAGCATTCATTAGATTGTGCTTGTTCACTAGTGTTTGTATAACAGAAGTATAAAAAAGTTATAAAACTCAGATATGCTTCAACGTAACTAAAATTTGCACGGAATAAAGGTGTCACTACACCTTTGTGCAGTGTTTAGCTTTTGGCTATATTCAGTGGTCCTGTAGGCAAATAAGAGTTTTTTTTGTAACTACACCTGAACTTAGTTCTTATACTAAGTCCTATTGTCCAATCAACCGACATTATTCTTCTGACAGAAAGGCTGATGGATAGATTTGTTAGGGGTTAGGTCTTTATTAAAGTATTCTCTTCATCAGTCAATTTGCCTATCAATCAGGCAGATTGATTGAAAATGCTCTCCATGAGGTTTTGTCACTCATTAAGAGGGCAACTGGATACAAGAAAATAGCCTTAGGAGTATTTCTTGATATCCAAAGGGCATTGACTAAACTTCTAAAATTAGTCTTGCAGCAAATAGACATAGAATCTGTTCAACAAACATTTGTTGGATTATCCATGCTTACTAAATAATAATTGTCTATACTCCTATTAATATGTATAACATTAAAAGCACTAACAAGCAGTAGAGAAAACACTCAGAAATTTTTAATGAACAAACGTTTTTGGCTCTTTAAAGCCATCCTCAGGTTCATACACTCTAAGTATTTTCGTTGTTCTAGAATATTCGACAGTTTAAAGAATATCCAGTGTTCTAAACAATTCAAATTAAACTCAATCTATATATAACTGAAAAACTTACATAATAAGTAACAACAACAAAAAAGTTACTATGGTTACATAAAACTTTGACGCTTACAAAAATACAAACATTTTGAAATATGCTCATTAAGTTATATTAAAAAAATCAAAAGTTCTAGTGATGTTTTAGGAGTGAAAGTCTTTCTGGCGTTTACTAACAACTCTTAACAGCATACTCCCATGCTTTAGGTATGCATGTTATCTTCTCATTCAGTAAATTCTCTCCGTTTTGTCTCCTCGCTATCTCCAATGCTTCTGTACATATGCTCTTTCTTCCTTACTTGTCTCACTACCTTAGCTTTATCCCAATAAATTTCCGTATCATTTTTGTATGCATCTACTGCCAGCACTGTACTTAAATTCTCTTTTCAGATGTCCCTTTTGTGCTCTAACAATCTCTGTTCTAATGTTCTTGAGGTGTTTCACTCATTAAGAGAGCAACTGGATACAAGAAAATTGCCTTAGGAGTATTTCTTGATATCCAAAGGGCATTGACTCAACTTCTAAAATTAGTCTTGCAGCAAATAGACATAGAATCTGTTCAACAAACATTTGTTGTTGCTCACTTTTTCATATACATATCTTTTGAGATACAGCAGATTAAAACATGTATACTCATCATCATCTCTAGTTTCATAGCTCTATTTATATAATAAATTATTAATAGAATCTATTTAATTCCATTCAGAGTTTGTACTTTATCTTTCCTTTGATTTTGGATCTTTACTTGCTATCTGAAACAGCAATTTGATTATTGGACAGTATAATTTGTTCTTTTTTTAATCCAAACTTGTCTGTTTTCATCCGATTTCTTATTGCTCGTTAAAAATGTTATCAAGGCAATGGATCTATATATATTGTAAAGAATGAAATCCATCTATTCGATAAATGCCATTTATTAACATCAATTGGAAATTTTTGATTTATTGCAATTGTCAGAATATATCAAAAACAATGCTGTATTTCGATAACTAATGTTTTCAAAGTTTAGATAGTTGTTTAGGTGAATTTCTGAATGGATATGTGGCAAAAGATCCCAGCATAGGCTAGCTAACAGTCATCATGGGATTATTTTTCTTCCAAAAAAAGTTTGTTAAACTTTTTCCCTGAAAAATCTATTCTGCATGTCAATGAATTATTGTGATACTTGTAATGATTTTTTTTTTTTCAGAATAAATTTCCTAGTGGATCAGAAAGTTGAAAGATGGAGTCAATATGTTGTTTAGAATCATTCTTAAAAATCTGTAGAGGTGGGAAGTAGAACTGAATAAGTTCTCTAAATAAGTAACTGCTTTGCAATAAATCTATCTGACTGATCTCCTTCAGATTTTAAGCAGAAGCTAAATATCCAAAATTTTTAAAAATGGTATACTGTATATCATAAGTTCCATTTACAACTTTTCATTCAGTAGTAAACTAGTTCATTTTCCAAAAACAAAAGAATGATATATGAAAAAAATATCTAATTGAAACAATGTGGGGATGAAGTAGCTTTACGAGTTTTAAGGATTATTTGGCATGAAAATAATAATAGTAAATGTGTGATAACATACTAGTAATAATTTTGTGTATTCTATTAATTGATTTCTTAACAGAATAAAAGTTTGTTTCTACAAAACCGAAAAATTACATGAAAATCAATATGGTTTTACTAAATAGAAAAGCACTACTGATGCCATTCAAGATGCAAAAAACCAGAAAGAAGAAACACATTGTCCTAATCTCTATAGACTTTAATAGAGCTTTGAAAATGCATGATAATCTGCTATCTGGCATGAACTGAGGCTCAAGGAATGGAATGTAAACATTACAGGCTTTTTGTTGAAGAATAATTCTTATAGAAATTCTCCAACAGAAATACAGGGATATATATATTGAACACTCACTTAATCAAAAATATCACAAAGGCTGTCCATGGGACTCTGGGTTTGGTCTGATCTTTGGAATATTGGATACACTTCCTACAGAATCAAGAATGCAGAGTTAAGCAAATGACACAATTCTATTGATCTCACATAGAAACAAGGAATTACTAATAAGATTTATATTGATTGGTATTTATGCACAAGTAGATTTTGAGAACAAATATCAATCAAGATAATTATATCTAGAAAAGTTCCACTGGTCAAAAAAAATATTCATATTGGCTTAACAAAATCAGATCACAATAAAATATTTAGGGATTGTCATTAACGGAAGCTCAACTGGAAACAACATATCCATTACAAAGTTTTTCTTTCTGCTATCAATTAAACACAATTTATTTAAAGTTTTGGATATCAAAATTATACACACTAACTGGTAAGAGTGTGAAAGTGATATAATCAATAACTTGATTAATTAGTGTTTCTCTCAAAGATTGAAACACTAATTTCATGTATAATACATTAAAGATAGATAACAAATCTCCTCCATATTACACACATATCCTGCCATACTATAGATCGCAGATCCTGGAGGTTTAACTTTTCTCAGGATTTACACATAGCTCAAATATAAGAAAATAAAATGGAGCAACATTTGTTGTTCTAAACACACACCACTGAATTATCCACCAATCCTATATTAGATTTTTTCTCCAGTGTTCCCTAACTCAGGCAAAATTAGCATTGTATATTGGGACTCTAAAGACAGTAATCATTACAGAATCCATCCTTATAGACAGCAAGTAGCAAGTAGTCTAGTAATCTTAACTGAAATCAGAACTATTATTATTCTCTGGCTTGACAGATCCAATAACTGAAAAAGCAGTTTCACAAATAGTACACCAACTAGGCAAATCAACTTGCAAAACTTAATGCAAATATATCTCCAAACACAGTATTTTTAAACAACAATTAGGTCCCTACCATAATGAAAACATAAAATATCTATCCTGTATTAACTAGAACAGAATATACTAGAGCAAATTGCTTACAAATTCTTACCTAGAGTTGAAAAAGCTTAAACACATTATATCTACTGTAGTTATTGACTAACTCAATTCTTTTCTCTTTGTGATCAGTATTTAGATGAGGATGTATCTATTTGAGATATGGACTATACTACGGGACCAGATTGATATACTCAGCATGACCTCTCCATCTGCTAACATGTTTTTATAGTCAAACCATGAAATATAGAACCCTGCATGGAATGAGCAATTTACTAAAGAAGGGGTGAGAAGGTTAAGATGGGACCAGATTGATATACTCAGCTCCATCTGCTAACATGTTTTTATAGTCAAACCGCGAAATATAGAACCCTGCATGGAATGAGCAATTTACTAAAGAAGGGGTGAGAATTATACACACTAACTGGTAAGTGTGAAAGTGATATAATCAATAACTTGATTAATTAGTGTTTCTCTCAAAGATTGAAACTGAATCGTATTCTTCCATCTATCAGGCCACCATTCGTCCGGTCTGTGGATCATTAGAAAATAAAGAATACCCGATCTGGGATTATTAAAAAGTAAACAGGAGCAATTACAGTTATAATTTATCAAATAACAAGTCATAAACTTATAAGTATAGTAAAGGTTCGATAATCCGGGAAACTCGATAGTCCGGCATTTGATAGTTCGAATTTAAATTGATAGTTCTGGAAATTTTGACTGCTTTCTTTAAAAGTTTCTTTCTGTAGTTAATACTACAAATATTATGCACATCATATACATTCAAAAAAGAAAGAAATTTATTTTACAAATTTGTTAATAAAACCTCTTTTCATAAAATAAATTGCCTTTATTATTTCCATAAAATTATAAAAAAAAAATCCGGAAACCGATAATATTGATAGTATTCTAATTTTTTAACTTTATATTTATTTATAATAAAAATTTCCATAGGATATGCTCACAGCACATCCAATGGCAATTTTTTATTATACGGAAGATCCAGAATATTGTTACAAGCATAACAATATCACGCATTGTTAGAAAAATTCTAAAAAATTTATTTTAAAATTATTTTCGATTAAAAGGAGTTTTTATAGCGAATATATCAGTTAATAATAATCTGTAATCTGAGACACTAACACTGCAAACGGCATTGTTAGAAAAATTCCAAAAAATTTATTTTAAAATTATTTTCGATTAAAAGGAGATTTTATAGCGAATATATCAGTTAATAATAATCTGTAATCTGAGACACTAACACTGCAAACGCATAGATATGTCGTTTTCTTCCTGGTATATTTTACACAATGTCCATTAATGTAATGTACTTCATAACAAGCAAGCTGACAATCATCTTTATCAAAGTACCTGTTGCATTGACGAAGAATCTTAACAGGGTCTTGCTTTCCATTCTCAAGCATTAAATCTTAAATTTGTGAAAATAAATATTATAATAAACAAAAATAAGAAAATCATGATAAAATTATTAATGATAAAAATACCTCTGCAATTAAAACACTGAAGTGCATATGAAAAAAGTACCTAAAATAAATATTCCCATAGAAAACATTTGTAATATAATTCTTAAATCAACTGCAGCTGTCTGAATACATATGGAAAATTTATTATTTGTGAAAATACCTCTGCATTTAAAACACTGAAGTGCATATGAAAAAAGTACCAAAATAAATATTCCCATAGAAAACATTTCTAATATAATTCTTAAATCAACTGCAGCTGTCTGAATACATATGGAAAATTTATTATTTGCCTTACTGCTATCATATATTTATATTTTTAAAATTTATTAATTAAAAGTTATCGAATTATGCTACCAACTTCGTATTCTCCGAAATATTGATCTCAGTTATTAAAATATTGAGAAACGTTAATTCATTTATGAAAAATTCACTGATAAATTTATTCGGTTTATAATTTCAAAATTTTGTGACAAATTAAAATTTATAATTTAAAATTGTTTTTATTTTTTTGTAACATTTATTAATAAATTGAAAAGTGTGTATGATATTTAAAACCATAGACTTGATTTATTCTGCATATATACGTATTGAAGTGCTTGAAATTATTATTTTCAAATTTTTCCTCGAATTTCGATAAGTCATGAATAAATAAAATTCTAAAAAGTAATCTATAAGAATTTGAGCTAGTTAATATTCATACTCATACTTACACTCATTTATTTCGCTCCTCGAATTTCGATAAGTCATGAATAATTAAGAAAATTCTAAAAGTTAATCTATAAGAATTTGAGCTAGTTAATATTCATACTCATACTTACACTCATTTATTTCTCTCAACGTACAATAGAGTACAATAAGAGCCCCCTGTAAAATAAATAGCCCAACAAAAATAAGAAAAATACATACAGAGTTAAGAAAATGATACATATTATAGTTAGTTGCAGGCTCATTTTGTATTCTAAGACAGGCCTAAAGGCCGCTCCCTTGCTCCACCTACTAGGGTACTACAGGGTACTTACGTCTGCGAGAATAATTTCGGCTTAATCATAACCTGCATCTAGGGGTGCGGACTCGCCTGTCACCTCCTGATCCACGAAGCGAACGAAATACGAATACGCGGATTCGCTCAGTTTGCCAGGCCTAGGAGTAAGAAGATTACATTCGTATCTCATGCACTGTGTCGCCGAAGGGACCTTAACCAGCCGAGAATCGCCTCCGTCCACAGAGGGAGCGGAGACACAAGAGACTGTGTATTTGCTACAGTAACGACCGGTTTCGTCCCCCCTCACTCAGTTTGCCAGGCCTTGGGGTAAGAAGACCGCATTCGTATCTCATGCACTGTGTCGCCGAAGGGACCTTAACCGGCCGAGAATCGCCTCCGTCCACTGAGGGAGCGGAGACACAAGAGACTGTGTATTTGCTACAGTAACGACCGGTTTCGTCCCCGGAGGGATCGAAAACTCAGAGGCTAAATGGATTTGCTACTATAAGTTCTCTCATAAGATGGGAAATCCTTAGGACACCATAGTTCGGGCACAACCGCCGCGGGATACGTGACAACGACCGGTTTCGTCCCCGGAGGGATCGAAAACTCAGAGGCTAAATCGATTTGCTACTATAAGATAGATACATAAGATGGGAAATCCTTAGGACACCATAATTCGGGCACAACCGCCGCGGGATACGTGACAGCTCGCCGGAAGGACAGAAAGGAAAGAATCACCAAACCTTCCACAAATGCAGAACCCTTACTAATAATCGCATCGGGAGGGAGGAACGCATGACGGCGATCCAAGGATACGTGACAGCCCGCCGGAAGGACAGAAAGAAAAGAATCACCAAACCTTCCAGAAATGCAGAACCCTTACTAATAATCGCATCGGGAGGGAGGAACGCATGACGGCGATCCAACCCAAGTTAGAAAAGGGCGAGAATCTCCCGTGGTTCGATCACCGATGTAGCCCACTGTCAGCGCCTGACTGGCGGGCCACCGTGGAGACGATATCGACCGATGCCGTGCAATGGCCGGGCTCTGGCGCCTTACCGTGGCCGAATATCGCTCGGATTAACTCCCCGAAGTTTTATGATTCCCTGGGAAGCAAGCTTCCTTGGCCTCTGGATGAACCCACTCAACACGAGCAAGGCCAACCCTCGGGTGGACACCGTAACGGCTTCTTTCCCTCCACCATCAATCTCTTCGGCACGGTACAACGCCTTAGGATGGGACCCTTATAGAGGACTCGTACTTCACGCAGGGCATACGTCGGACCGATTCTTAATCCCGGATCCGCAGGGACTCGGACGGTCGAGTGGCGAACTATAGAGCATCCACCAGCGAGGGGTGGGTGCAGCCACGCTCTACCGACCCTATAGGAATTTCTTCACTAGGGGCAGCTACTACTGGGGGCCGGGGCCAGGGACTCTCCCAAGCCGACCAGATTTGCTGCTTGATCTCTCTATAGGAAGTCAAATGAGATCCGAAGGCGAATTATCCGGCTAGGACTTCCCACGGCTTGTCTACTCGGGGCCACCCAACCCTTTCGACCCACCGCGGGCACACCAACGTCTGCACACGCTCACCCGAGGTGTGGGGTCGTCTTCGCCAGAATTTCGCCAAGCATTTGGCAACCTCTTAGTTTCTTCCCTATTCACTTGGACGTATCGGCCCGGCTGTACAGATATGGGCATAGTGACAGCCAGTAAGCCCTCTCGCCACGTCAAGGCGGGCGCCCTCGAGAGGGTGGATATGGCCCCTTAACAAAACTAACTTAACTTTAAAATATGGTAAGTAACGGTAGATAGTAGTAAAATTTCAAATAATTTTAAAATTGTTTAGTGTCTTGTAGTGTTGGCGGGATTGTTCGCGCGAAAATGCTGAATATGGCCCCTTAACAAAACTAACTTACTTTAAAATATGGTAAGTAACGGTAGATAGTAGTAAAATTTCAATTAATTTTAAAATTGTTTAGTGTCTTGTAGTGTTGGCGGGATTGTTCGCGCGAAAATGCTTCAGCTTTCCACTCTGCAGACCGAGTTCGATTCTTGGTTTCCACCTGGAGAATTCTGTCGTGATTCGATCCGTCGATCCCTGTTCTCTATCATTCGGCCGACTCCTTGGCCGGAATAGATAGCCGATGGCGGGTGGTTATAGCCCCGTCACTTGTGTCTGCCGACTAAAAAAAGTATCTAGTGGTACTTTCCACTGGTACAGTATTAATATATAGCTGTTCTGCCGTCTATTCTCATTTAAAATTTGAATCCACGTTTTCCATCAAAGAAAATATTTTCTTTTTGCCATATCGAAAATAAAGATTAGGTTAGATTAATCATAATTACCTCGCCGAATCTCATCAGGGATAGTTTTGGCGACGGTAGTGTTGGCGCCCAACCTAGGTGGACCCACTTACACTCGTTGCTGCAATGAAGGGGAAGGTGGAACGAGGGACTCGGAGGGCCTACAGAAAAATTGGAAGTGTAGGTCTCAGACTCTGACTGAATCGTATTCTTCCATCTATCAGGCCACCATTCGTCCGATCTGTGGATCATTAGAAAATAAAGAATACCCGATCTGGGATTATTAAAAAGTAAACAGGTCGAAATTTATATTCATACTCATACTCATTTATTTCTCTCAATGTACAGTAGAGTACAAATAAGAGTCCCCTGTAAAACAAATGACTCCACATAAACAAGAAAAATACATATAGAGTTAAGAATGATGCGTATTGTAGTTAGTTGCGGCTCTTAAAAAGAATGAATTTTTTTATTTAATAGTATGAAAATTAAGTATATATAAAAATTCATATTTTCTAGCAAAAAATTGAGGCATATTATACTGGATCTTACAAGTTAGAAGATAGGAGTTTTCCACAGATATAATTAGAAATATTTTTAATGTATGATGAAATGAGTAAGCCTAATATTTAACAAATCATAAAGATCCTGTTTATTAGTATATTGAGCATAAAGGATATTATGAATTATTTTCACTGTAAAACTAATGGCATTATCAATTTTTTAAGTTGTGAAGAAGAGGTAGAACTGTATACAGGAAGACAATAGTGCAGATGAGAGAGAACAATAGATTGAACCCAGATTTTGAATAGCTTAGAATCTTTGACCTGTCTAAAGTAACGCCACATAAAACCAGTTTTTTTAAATATATTAGAACAAATACGGTCAATACGAGTAGAGAAAGTGAGTGTAGAGTCAAGGTAAACTTCAGGATCAAGATGAGTATGACGTAAAGGAAAGCAGGTATTATTAAAGTAAACGGTTAACTATGAACAATAAGTAACAGTTATTAGTGTATATCCTGGTCGTTTATATTTAGATATCTGGAAATAATGTTAAGAAATTTTTTGCCACCATTACCGAAATAACGATAGAAAATAAAATCATCGATCAGTAATTTTATCCGGCGGACTGTCGCTATCTGTTAATTGTTTATGCTAGACTATCGACTATCCACTTAAAAACATTACCTTCCCAGCCGTTTCGTCGACTAACTTTTAAATAATAAAATAATGTAACGTAATTAAAGTAATAGGAAGAAATTTAATCAGAGCTTTCAGTTAATCCGATTAAATCGGTACTTCTACTCATATAATGGCCATTAATAATTTACATTTGTTTTATCCTCTAATTGGAATGATTTTAAAAAATCCTTTCAAATTTTATCGTAAAATTTGATTAACATTTAACCGGAACAGTAACTATATCTAACAATAATTTTTTCGTCTCTCGACTTTTACTATTTATCGTAAAATAATTAGATTGTCCGATAGTTAAATAATTGGAAATTTATTCCTGTCGGAACTAAAAAGTCATTGAGTAAATTTTTATCTATTTATTGAACGGCACTAAGAATTATACCTCAAATATCCAGTTGTAATGGTTGGTAACTGGTAATAAAACGGCTTAAATATCACCAAAAATAGAGGAGGACGTAAATTGATTCAGGAAAAAATTTAACAAAATTACTAATAACCGCGTCAATTGCCAATGAGTCGACAAGGATAAATATCAGTATTTTCTGTAGAGTATTATCAGTAACTCTGTGTATCTGAGTATTATCAATAACTCTATCTTTCAGAGTAATATCAATAATTATCCGAGTTTTAACCATTTCCATGCTGCGGCATATACTACCTTGTCGATAAAACCTCACCGGTGTAGTTAGACATTTAACATTGTGTCGAAAGATTTTATAAAGTCTATCAATTAGTTAATTTTTGTAAAGCTGTTTGATCTTTCCCGAATTTTAAAAATTGTACACCAAATTTAAATTCTATCATATGGCCTACTCGGATTATTTGATATATTATGTGTCCCATAGATTTATATCTCCAACCTTTTGTATTGCATTTTCAGCCTCTCTCTCTATCAGCAAATTTTTTATGATTTAATCTTAAGATCCTAGCCTAAGTGTTCAATAATTGTATCACGCATTTTTTATTTTTTTAACTTTTCGTAAACTGGATAATTCAAATTTTAATAAAAATTAACCGTTTCAAAACGATCTGTATTGTACTTCATTTGATAATAAGTATTGGATAAAGTCAGAATGGAAGTTTTAATCGATAATTGAATTTCTTTTCTTACTAATTTATCGAGTATTTTGTTATGATCGAATATATAATATATAACGTACATAATTATGGAGTGTTGTGTGCAGCATCAATTTAGTACGCTGTAATTATGAACAGAATTTCCTGTATATTTATTTTTTTCTATCTAAATAAAAATTTTAATGACGCAATGTCTAATTTTAATGAAAATTAGCGTGGTATAATCTCGGCCCAGGTTTTCTATTAACGCCTAAAAACCATGGTTTCATTAAAAAATCAAATTTTTATCGTTTTAATGTATTTTATAATTTATCAAACTTTTGTTTGATGTATTAGTGATTCTTTTATCCGTTAAACTGGGCAGGCAAATAGAGTTTGCCACATTTCCATTACCACGCATTTTAATAATATACGAGTAGTTTATATTTCAACTGGTTTGTTCGATCACCTCATTCATAAATGGGCTTCTAGATTATATGAGACATTTCGGATTGATAGTGAAAACAAGGATTTGGTCAAACGCATCTTTTCAAACAAGTTTGATAAATTATAAAATATAGTCAACTTTGAGATAGGAGTTTTGAAATAACAGTAATTTTATTTTTACTCTTTAATAGAACCTCCTATGGATTTTTCTTTGAACAGAATATGTGAGTCTTTGATGTGAATCTATGAAAAAACGCACACGAAAACTGTACACAGGCAAAATCCCACTGTCATAAATGCATACACGGAAAATCGCTTACTCCGACAAATTCCCACACGGAAATATACTCACACAGAAAAATTACGCGCATAGAAAAATTCTCGCATTCATATTATAATAAAGTAATAAGTTCTAAATTAAGTATATGCTAGAAGTGAAGTTCAAAGATGCGATTTAAGTCAATCAAAGATGCTTGTTTGTCATAAACGAATTATTTTCTTTTTAAAGAAACTATAATAAATTTAAAGTTCAGTAAATTCACTTTTAAAATATATAAATGTAAATGTTTAAATAGGATTAGAATTTATGTGTTTGAATGAATGTTAGCATGGTTCATAAATTCTCGGATCATTATTATTCTTTTGTAGTAGTTACCGGGTGTATCATAATATAATTGTTAAAATACAAGTAAAGGAAATGGAGCTACAAAATAATCTTATTTTAAACTATTTTGTCTTGTTAAAGTATATTAATAATTTAAACAGTTATGGTTTTAATTTTTTTAATAACGGAATAAATAAATAAATAATAAGTACTAGATATTATCGCTGGTATAAACGAGCAATTTTGTGATTTAATCTTATAAGCTTGGAGTATCATGGGAATAATTCCGAACTCCTATAGAGAATCATTAAATTATTAGATTACGGCGCCTGAGGATTTTCTTTTTAGAAGAATTGCGATTTTAATTTAATTTTTTAAATTATTATTCTATAGTAATGAAAAATAATTTCTGTTGTGACAGAAATCCGAGGATTACATCTTTCTAACAATACCTAATTTATAGAAATCGATAGACTGATTAGACCACTAAAGGGTTATCTGGACATCCAGCCTTTCACTATTAATATATTTGATTTGAAGAATTCTAAGCCACATAATCGTTAAAAAGCTCCGTATAGTAGATAGTTTATACATGGTTTAGTTTTAAATAATATCCTTCTTTTTATACTTTAAAAATTACTTCATACCGACATAAAAAAGATCAACAAATTGTAAATTATATAAATAAATTTAAAGTAAGGTGGAATGGGGTAAGTGCACAAGGTTTTTACAAAGTTGGACTTTAAACGAAGGTATTTCAACCTATCGCGGTTTTTACAAAGTTGGACTTTAAACGAAGGTATTTCAACCTATCCTATAGATATTTGGCAGGGTCGTTAACAATGGCATTCCACAGCTAATACCGTTTAAATCATTTTTGAAAATTTTATATTTGCGACAAAATTGTAAAAATGTCAGCTAATCGGCACTTAACCGAAACGGGGGTAGAGTATACGTGCGGTTTAAAAAGCTTTGATGCTTATTTACGCACCCTAATTGGCACGAGCAGAATCAGGAACAAATCTACTATAAATTCTCTTTGAAATATTTGCTTTTATTTTAAATGATTAACAAGCTAAAAGATTAAATTAATTCATTGATGATCCAAATAAAGACAAATAATCCTAGTGACAATTTGAAATAAATTGTAATTAATAAGTAAATTTGGACTAAAGTGATTCCATATATTGATTAATAATTAAATTATAATCAATCCATTTATTAATTACAGTTTAGTTCAAATTACTCCTCTCCAGGAGTTATTTAGTTTAATTTAGATTGTCACTGTGCTTATGTTTCCTATTTCAGACTGTTTAAGAGAAAAATTATAAATTCTTACAGGTTATGGCAAAACAGTTAGTCATGTAATTATTGGATTAAAGACAGCGAAAGGAACCAAACAACTTAAACTAGATCCTACAATCTATGAAAGTTTACAGAGAGAAAAAGTAGAAGTTGGAGATGTAATTTATATTGAGGCTAATAGTGGTGCTGTTAAAGTAAGATATGTCATTACTGTTAAATTTATAAATAATTTTTACCTTTCTGAACAAAAAAGAGGTTTATGAGATCACCATCTTGATTGTCTGTGTCCTTCATTAATAACTTTTGAACTAATTACAGGCAGTCCCCAAGTTACATAGATCTATACTTATGTAAAGAATCTCTGATTAAAAAAATTTAATGATTGTAGCAGATAAAGCTATACGGATATTTCTCAGTTTATGGAGGTTACTCTGAACATAAAACTATTTAAGTGAAAATTCGTTTCCTATTAATTCCTTAATTTAATTGGTTGCTAGATACCAGAAAAGACTACCATTTTACTTATTGATATTAAAATATTTCAAAAGCATTAATGTAATTATGTGGATTATAATACAATAGTTTATGATAGATGATATCTATTTAGCCTATTAATTCCATTTGACTTTGAATTTCAGAGTTGCTAAGTGCCAAGTGATCTTTGAATTTAAGTTTTATAAGGTAAAATAAACTTGCCAATCATTGTGGTATTATTTATTAATTAAAAATTTTCAAGTTTTCATCAAATAAGGTCTGAAATTTATATAATTCTTAAAATTCTTCATTATGCTAAATTATTAGAAAAAAATAAATCCAATTTTCTAGAAGTTAGTATTGATGTTTTCAGTTCTATTTATTAAAAATTCATTAGAAATTTTATTATGGTAATTATTTTAATAAATCTAATAGACAGAAAACAATTTACTTATTTAAATAATTACATCGGTTAGACATCTTCTAATAGAACATAGATTTACCATCATTTCTTAAATTTATATATGAATAAAAAAATATATTAAGAGATTTATACAGCTGAAATAATGTGTAATCATTGTTTTATGAAGTTAGATAGTGCTATATAGTTATAAAACCATTGAAAAATGTAGCAAGGGCATTATGGAAACTCATATCAATACAAACCAAGCACTGAATTTAAAAAATTGATCCTCTAGTTAAGGTGAAAGTGAATTTTTTTCATAACAATAGTACACAGAAAAAATTTATGTATCTGACACAATAAGTGAAGAAAATAAGCAAGAAAAGCATTGATTTAAGCAAATTACGATGAATAATTGATCAATAATCAAATACTTTTTGGAAAAAATGAAAATTTTTTTGTAAAAACATAGTAGTATAGGTTTATGCTCTTCATTAAACCAACTTTGTAAACTGAGGGATACCTGATAACTTAATATTTCTTCTAATTTCATCATTTATCATATGTACATATGTTTTATGGGCTTATTAGATTAGGATTAGTTAATGAGTGAGGCTCAGATCTAGACTTATCTAAATACTGAAGGTATGGGACTCTGAATTAAATTTGAATCTTCCAAAGTGGTAAACAACTGCTTTACCACATGATTTATGTTCTTATTCTTTAATATAACTATTTTTAATGTTATAGCTTTGTGACATAGTATAATTTTAGTATTATATAGCACCTAGGGTATGTTCTGATGTATGTTTTGACTTATGTAAGATTTTGCAGAACAATCCACATTTATATAAGTCAAGAATTGCCTGTACTAAATTTTCATGAAATTTGATGGTGACATTCAGTCATTAAAGGTCATCAACACTGCATTATTCAATCTTCTAGCTGTAACTATTCTTAAAATGGTAGACAAACTTTAAGCATTTTTTACTAAAAATTTTTAAACTATTTTGATTGATTTTTGTGAAATCTAATAATAGTCAGGCTATTAAAGTCAAATTTTAATTAACTCTGTAGATTCATGCATTTTAAAATGACAGACATTGTCTTTCTGTAATAATTCATTCATTATTCAGTTTTACGGGGTAATTCATCATTCATTATTCTCTCATTTTTAAGATGAATTACCCTGTATATTTGTTAGGATTTTTATTTTTTTACTACTGACATGAAATAGCACTAAACATTAAAGTAAGAATAACATATGACTTATCTATTTGTATTGCTCCTACATCTTTCAGAATAGAATATACTTATGTTTATTATTGATAATTATATATAAATATTATATCGGAAGAGCGTCGTGTAGGGAAAGAGTGTAGATCTCGGTGGTCGCCGTATCATTAAAAAAAAGCCAAGCAATTTTACTTAAGTGTAAAATCCTTTCTTGACATCTTGGCAAAGATTAGTGTATGTATGTGTAGCACTTTCGAAAAATCCCTAAAATATATATATATATTTTAGGGATTTATATAATAATATAAATATATATTGAAAAATTGAAAATTCCTTTTATGCTACTGTCCCAATTAAGCATTTAAATTATGTATTAGTTTATTAGTTTGGTTTTCCGTTCTTTGATATTTGTCCCAATTAAGCGGAATCCACTGTATATATCTGTGGGTCAGAGGTATAGGACACTATGTCACATTTATTACATTTTACAGGAGAGCAGTTTGAGTTTGTTTTTGTTGTTCTCCCTTATGGTCTTGGTGTTATTTAAAAGCATCGTAATTCCACCAATTATTGATGTAAGACATAGTGTTGTATACCTGTGGGTAGAAGATGAGAAACCCATATGATTCTGCCAATAATTCATTTTGGCCAAAAATGGACATAGTGCCTTATACCTCCGACCCACAGATATAATTTAATATATAAATTAATTGCATTGAAAATGATTTTGATGACATATATTTTAATCTCTTTTCAATCTTTCCAAATATTTCCTTTATTTTGGAAAGTAAGCAATTAGTTCCTTCTGGAACTGTTTATGTTGTTTGTTTGTTTTTGAAAACAGTAATAAATATAAAATTTAGAATTTGTTTTTGTTGTAAAGTAATATATAAAAAAACCAAATGTAATTGTATCTATATTTTTAATTTATGATAAATTTATTATATTTTCAGAGACAAGGAAGATCAGATGTTTATGCAACTGAATTTGATTTGGAAGTAAGATAATTATTTTCTAGAAATGCTTTCACAAATTGATAGAAATAAAATGAAAAATGAAATTATTATTGATTCAATAAATTTGCAATTTTAGGCAGAAGAATATGTTCCATTACCAAAAGGAGATGTTCATAAAAAAAAAGAAGTTATTCAAGATGTTACTTTACATGATCTAGATGTTGCAAATGCACGACCTCAGGGAGGACAGGATATTTTATCTATGATGGGGCAGTTAATGAAACCAAGAAAAACTGAAATTACAGGTACTTAATGAATTAGATTTTTAATATAAAATATTGTTATTGCCTAATTTTTCTATAAAATATTCTAATGTAATTTTAATTATGAATTATTTGTTTCAATCTGTACGTAAATATGCAAATGATAAACTGAATTATAAGGAGCTTCCAACTAATGATTGGGTTGTGTTGCCCTGCTTGTCTATCCCCTTCTACTGTACAGCTGGAGATCTGATGTGTGACAGGAATGGCACTGTTATTAGTAAATGATAATGTACTGACATTAAGAAAATTAATCATGGACATAATATTTATGAATTATAAGATGTCTTTTATTAGAAAATAATTTTCTTTCCCATGAATTCTAAAATATAACTGCTAACATTTTCCAATGAAACTTTACATTTTTCATTCATTTAATCAAATTCTTGATCAATATAGTAATGACTAGATGACAAAAATTACTTAACCTTTAACGCTCTTGACTTATGACATTAAGCCTATGAGTTTTCTGGTTTCACTTAACATTGCTTCAGTTAATATAACAATTTTGAGGAACCAAACTCTGACATTAATAAAAATCCACTGCATTTTTTTTAATGCCACTTCCCAATAATTGGTTGATTACTAAGTAATTGAATTTACTCCAGAACCAACTATTGCTCACCATAAGCTGCCACATTTTGTTTGGTTACTGCGTTTAATGCCACTTCCCAATCATTGGTTGATTACTAAGTAATTGAGTTTACTCCAGAACCAACTATTGCTCACCATAAGCTGCCACATTTTGTTTGGTTACTGCGAGCAATCAAGTGAATGATGAGGTTAAATGGACTGAACCTTTATATAAATATATAAAGGTTATATAAATATATACCTATATAAAATAAATTTGAATGTAAGAGATCCAGAATTAAATATGAGTATTTCATAATGGAAACAACATGCTTCCATCATGGCAACTATGTGGCCTTCTGGTCAATTGGCTGCCATTATTGCAAAATTATTGATATGCTCTAAGTCTACCCTAAAAATTTCATAGCAATAAATTATTTATTTTGCCCCTTTTTTGGCACTGATATCTTCAGATCAATAAACCAAGCTGATAAAATCATGTAGTTTTTCTGTCACTTTTACTAACTTTATACTTTAAAATGAAAATAATCTGCAGCTTAATCACAAAGTAATACTTATAGGCATATAAAACCTAAAATATGTCAAACATCAATAATTGTACAAAAAAATAATTCATTTTATTGCAATTTTAAATAATTCTATTGTTCTAGACACTTATAGGCATATAAAACCTAAAATATGTCAAACATCAATAATTTGTACAAAAAAATAATTCATTTTATTGCAATTTTAAATAATTCTATTGTTCTAGACACTGCTGTATTGTGATTTCTGATGGTGTTTTATGTAAACAAAGCCAAAAAAATCTCTAATTTCTATTTGACAGTGTAGCAAAGATGATGATATGGCATCCATGGCATATAGGGGAGTGTATCAGAGGTTGTGAATGGATGCCATTAACTGGAAATTTAGATTGCCATTGATTGAATTAATATATTTGTGGATAGTGATGACATGAAACATGATGAAGTCAGAAATAATTGTAATTATTAAGATAGGGGAGTGTATCAGAGGTTGTTAATGGATGCCATTAACTGGAAATTTAGATTGCCATTGATTGAATTAATGTATTTGTGGATAGTGATGACATGAAACATGATGAAGTCAGAAATAATTGTAATTATTAAGTACTTAAAAATTGGAATTTAAAATGTGCTTGATGGTAATGAGGATGATGCTTTGTGATAGAAAATGTGGATGAAGAAGATGAATCTGAAATGGATTGTAATTCTGAGGAAGAGAGCAATGGTGTATAATGGATAATTTTAAGTTAGTATTTTAGCTAAATAAAAAACATCTGATAAAAAAAAGCATTGTTTATCATGATTTAAACTTTTTATAAAACATATAATTTTTTCCTTGCTTAAATCACACACTCTTTGTTCAGGTTACAAAATTATAGTAAAAAAAGTGCATGAATTGCATGAGTAAATAGAGTATTAAAAACTTCAGATTAATTCTAAATTATTCCACTAGATATGCAAGTTCTTCGATTATGCATTCAATAACTAATTGTGTTAATGTATTACCTATTTTATTAAGAAACTGATTCACCTAAATGCAAAAATTTGAATTAAAATGAGAAAAAAGTTAAAAAGTGTACATTTGGCCACAAAACAGCTTGTTTCTTTTGTGATTGAGTAGTACAATAGTTGCATAGTTTCATAACAGATGACATTAAACATTGATTATTTATTACTTGAAAATGTTTGTTGGTTATAAATTCTGATCTTTAATTATTTGTGTCTAGTTTCTTACTTTAACATATCTTTCTTTAAAATATAATATTAATACAGTACAGGAAGTTCTCCATTTAAGACCCTGGTTTAAGAGTTTTTTTCAAATATGAAGTATCAAAAATAAAACAAGGAGTTCTGTTCTTGAAAATGAAATTTGATCATAATAAAATTAAATAAAATCAACAAGATCAATAGTATATGATTAAATAATGATTTATCTATCTAAATAAATGAAAATATAGCCTTTAAAATCAAGTAAATTATGATGATAAAGTAATATAGGTCACATGAATATTAAGAAATTTTTATTCTTCATCATTGTCATCAACAAATGATTAGATAAGCTTTTATACAGAGAATAATGGATTAGGAACAACTCAGATATAAAAGTTATTTACATAATTTACTGGTGAAACAATGACAGCTAGAGTGTACATTACTACTACTACTACTGTCAGACCATTTGATTTTTCTAATTTTATAGCACACAATAGATTTTCTGCTACAGACTAAGCAGTATTGTATTTTTTAGTTATGTACATAGTTTTAAATATCTTTTTATGAATGTTTAGCATTTATTTATTGCAATTAATTGTATACAAAATTTGCATAATTTTTTTAAGAATAATAATATAAGTTAACTTTTCAAATTATCATCATTACATCATTCTTTCTATGTAGTATCTATCATTTGAGATTTTAAATAATTTTTAGATGCTATTCTATTTTATATATATTACTGTATTTGATTTTTAAACATATTTTTTTTGTTTATAGATAAATTAAGAAAAGAAATTAATAAAGTTGTGAATAAATATATTGATCAAGGAATTGCTGAATTAGTGCCTGGTGTACTTTTTATTGATGAGGTACATATGCTTGATATTGAATGTTTCACGTATCTACATAGAGCTTTGGAATCTTCAATTGCACCTATTGTGATATTTGCTACTAATCGTGGAAGATGCACTATTAGGTAAGAGAACATAAATAAGCAGAAAATATTTAAAATATATTAATATCAAAATATTGATAATTTAAATATTGATGGATTAGTTTTTTATTATATATATTTTTTATAGAGGCACGGATATATTTATTTAAATATTGATGGATTAGTTTTTTATTATATATATTTTTTATAGAGGCACAGATATATTATCTCCTCATGGTGTTCCTCTTGATCTTTTGGACCGTCTCATGATTATTCGTACATTGCCTTATTCTCAGGAAGAAATGGTTCAGGTATGAATTATTGAAATCCTTAGAAATACAAATATTTTATATTTTACATAAGAAATTTATAATTGATCAAAAAAAAAAAAATGCATATGGAACCTTAGGCCCTTAGTACACGGAGCGTATCGTCATAGATGCGTAGAGGATTCGACTTGCAGTTGACGATACACATACGCCTGCACATCTATACACAGAGCGTACCACAAGTGTACAGATTTCATTCAGTGAAGATGGCATCCACGATGATGATGATATATTTTATTATTTTTGTTGTCGCCAAAAAGAAGGAAAATAATACTGTTTTGGTTCATCCCTATATTGAAAGAAATCTAAAATAGTATATTATTTATTGTTGTGAGAGAATTATTAGATGATATACAGAGCGTACCACAAGCGTACAGATTTCATTCAGTCAAGATGGTGTCCACGATGATGATGATATATTTTATTATTTTTTGTTGTTGCCAAAAAGAAGGAAAATAATACTGTTTTGGTTCATCCCTTTATTGAAAGAAATCTAAAATAGTATATTATTTATTGTTGTGAGAGAATTATTAGATGATGCAAAATTTTAAGCATTTTATAGAATAGTATTTTATATTGTCTATCAAATGGCAGCATTCAAAGTAAAATGTGCTTTTTAAGAATAGGGTTAAAACCACATGTTGCTTTTCCGTGACCATAGAATTATTGTATTTATTACAATTATTTTAATTAAAATATATTAATATTTGCATACATATTAGATGATGCAAAATTTTAAGCATTTTATAGAATAGTATTTTATATTGTCTATCAAATGGCAGCATTCAAAGTAAAATCTTTCCATATTATGTGCTTTTTAAGAATAGGATTAAAACCACGTGTTGCTTTTCCGTGGCCATAGAATTATTGTATTTATTACAATTATTTTAATTAAAATATATTAATATTTGCATACATATCTGTCCAGTTCGTTAAATGAGCTATATCATTCCGTGCTTTTTCTATTATATCCTTCCGAGAATATTCAGACAATGAATAATTATACAAACATAATACTTTTCTCTCATTTGTACGAATTTAATGGTAGTACTTTCACTCATTTTTTATATACGAGTAGGTAAATCGTACTGAGTACACAAACAAGTCTAGCTTTGTACAGCTAGAGAACAACAGTATGGTACGATCGGCGTCATGAAGTTGGGAAGTATGACAAATACGCTACACTGCTGTTTCGTGTACAGACCTGCATTTGAAAACACATGGCACATCAAGCAAATGATGCCATGTCTATGACAATACGCTCAGTGTGCAAAGGGCCTTAATTTTGTTACTTTTATTCATAATCATCTATTGTCACTTAAATTTTTTGTTTAAAGTTAGAATATAAAAATTTTCATTAAGTTTACTTGTAAAAGCCATTAATTTATACTTTCCTAGAATAAATTATCATCATCTTTTGCTAACAATTCAAAATTAAAACATTAAGGCATATTCAAAAATATAATTTTTAGAGAAATCCTTAAATAAAAATGATGATAAAAAAAAATAGATATCTTAATTTAATAAAAACTAGCTATGGATTATTGCTAGTTTTTATCATATTAGAAAGGCCCAGTATTACTGGGCATTTCTGGTATATAATTTTCTCTTATACTCAAAAAATATATATTACATATTTGTATATAATCAACTTTTGTATAACTAGTTTTATTTTTGTGACTTTAAATTTCATATTTTTAAAGCAAATAGTCGATTTTAAGATAAAAATGATTTTGGAATCGATAATAAAAGTTCTTGTAAGAGGTAGATCTAGATTTTGGAACTAACTTTGGTTATTATTATTCACTTTTTAAAAAAATTTAACACACAGTTAGAATGATTATCTATTTCTCTTCTGAAATTTTCATTTTGATATGATTCTTAGTTTTCAAGAGAAAACACATACATATATATATATGACTTTTTAATGATAGTAATTGTGCGCAAAAGTATGATGTAAAGTTATAGAGAAATAAAAGAAATAGATTAATAAGTTTACTCAAACTGATTCTTAGTTTTCAAGAGAAAACATATATATGACTTTTTAATGATAGTAATTGTGCACAAAAGTATGATGTAAAGTTATAGAGAAATAAAAGAAATAGATTAATAAGTTTACTCAAAATAGATGATCTAAGCTTGAGGTCAACCAGATGACTGCACAGTAAAGCAGTTTCTTACCACCCATCCAGGTTTAATTTTGAATCTTATACCTCTAGTTGTTCAGAAAGATCCACGCCTGGCCTATTGAAACCCATTTTTCAACATTTCCTTTTACTCCAACAAAGATGTTGGTTATTCTATAAAAGACTCTAAAAGTGGCCATCGCCAAATATATATTTCTTGTGCACTTTGACAACTTAATTCAAACTAATCTAATTTAACACAAGCTTGAACTTTACTCTTAAAAATCTTTTAAAATTAGTTACTATATAAACTAAGCAATTGAAAACATAGATAAGAGAGAGAGATTATAACTCCTGAATTGAAATTCTTCAAATCACTAAATGGAATAGGAAAGGGATAGGAATTATTATATAATTATTGTAAAGTCTTGAATCAATCAAATTTATAACAAACTCCGTAAGATTATTGGAAATCAAGTTACTTTATTAATAGGAGAGAGGAAATCATCCTAGGAAAATTCTATGTAAAAGGCATAATCATCTCACTCATATCTCTTGATGGATGAAGACCAATTGATTTATGATTTTTCCTGTTGTGCACTTATTATGGAGCATATTTTAGTATAGTATTCTTAATTTACTGTTGAATATTTAGGATGTTTTAATCATTTTGTTATTAATCTTTGAAACCTTGGAAAGAACTTTAATTATTCTACTCTTTATTTTTTTATAAGATAATTATATTTTAATATAACATTTAATTTTTCTTTTAGCATTTATTTATTTATTTTTACATGACTGTTAGCATTTTTATGAACTTAATTTTATAACAATGTTTTGTATTGTTATTTGTTGTTTTGTTTGGTTTTTGACAAATATTCTTTTACATAATATTTTTAAATGCTATTTTTAGATCTTGTTTAATTTTGACAAGTGACTTTTATGCAGTTTTTCTAAAAACATTGCATTTGGTATAATTTGGTCAAAGGAGCTTTGTCATATAACATAATTAAATCACAATCCATATATTATGGACATAGTTACGTTTAGGGTTTATATAAAAACCAACTTTTGAAAAAAAAATCAGTTTTTGAATTTTTGCAAAAAAAAAAATATATATATATATTAATATAAATTTTTATTTTCATTTAATATTTTTCATCAGGAAATATAATTTCAAAAAACATAAAATATCTATTGAATGATTACTTAATCTTATTCTTATTCTAGATACAGAATTGTCTGAAATAGAGAATACTCCTTTACTGGCTACTGAACTTGGCTTTATCATTTTCAGGGCATCAAATAATAAATCTAAATTATTTGTTTATTGGTTGCCTAACTGAAAATTCAGTCTTCAGTGTCTGGATTTGATATTATTTTTTCAGGTTCTCTAGAAACTTCTAAATTGATTTTTCCATGACTTCTTTTAGAGCAGTGTTTTTGTTTTTTTTTTAACTGATGTGCTGCAAAAATTTTAAAGGTTACTAATTAAATTATTTTTGAAAGAAGTCCAAAGCATAATATGTGTATATATCAAAATTAAAATATCTTTAAATTGTTTATATGAGTATATCATTGTTAAAATAAATATATATATATAGTAAAAAATATTTATGCATAAGCCAGCTTTTTTGATCATTCTAATTTGTCTTGCAAAATTTTAACTATAGGTTCAAGTGTACCATAGAAAAGGTTGAAAAACATTGTTTTAGAGCATTGCCCTGATTAAGAGTTTTTCCATCTCCTATATATATTCATCATTGAAATCTGTTTCCATACAAGAATTTGTATATATTCTAGACAAAATTTTTCAGATAACTTAACAATATCAAGTTTTGAAGTTAGAGAAAATATACTAATTTCTTCATTGAAATGTTTTGTGGATTTTGCAAATATAGCAAAAGTTTATTGCAATTTTGTTTATAAAGGCAATTTTGAGTTAAAATTATTTAATTAAAATATTAAAGAATGTTTTTAATTAAATAATTAATAACAACTTCCGGTAACGTTTTCACCTTCCAAGTATCTAAAACTGATTTTTAAAAACTGACAAATCCTAGTAATATCCTTCCGGTAACATTTTCACCTTCCAAGTATCTAAAACTGATTTTTAAAAACTGACAAATCCTAGTAATATTGGTCAATAATTAATTGGTTTTGAAGCACAGTATATTATTAATTTTTATTAAAAAATTTGTTTAGTCGAATTTTTGAAAACTGAAGTTTTAACAACTCTAATTATCAGAGATAAGAGGAATATAATAATAGGCATTTCATTGAATTTATATTATTAGAAGAATATTTTTATTTTTTTATTTAAATATTTGAGTAATACAATAACTGATAAATTATTGTTTTAATTATGATTATTTTTTAAATAGATACTTAAAATAAGAGCTCAAACAGAAGGAATAGAAACAGATGAAGATTCTTTACAAGCTCTTGGAGAAATAGGAACCAAAACTACTCTCAGGTAAAAATTTTTTATATTCTACTAGTAATGGCATATCATGATTTTATAGAATAAAATAAGATAATCATATTTTCATGAAATCCATATTATTAATATTTTTATGTTGTAATGATAGATAAATTGCTATATTTATTTCTGTTATTTAATGCAGGAGCAGAATTATGTTGGTAATTTGATATTATAGATCAAGGGTGTCAAACTCAAAGGCTAACATGGGCCAAAATAAAAAGGTTTGAGTTTAGTTCCACCAAGACCTAAAATCAGACATTGGTGGAAGTTGGTCTTTATCATAAGAGAAATAAGCAGAAGTAACAATAAATTCCCTATTAACACCCCCCTCATCTAGCTTCACCCAAACAGTAATAAGATCTTTTGAACAGTAATCCCAAACGGGTGAAACATGTATGCTATTCCTAATGAATACACAAGTCCGAGGATCACTGTCAGAAGAACAAGAATTAAAAGAAAACAAATTAACTTCCTTGCAGTGAAGCCTTGTATTCGGCCCTTATAGTGCCACAGCTCTTGAATAAGAGCAAGGTCAAAGCAGCCCCCACGAGCAGCCGACCCAAAAGGGCGGAAGCGGCTTGGGAGTGTTGGAGGTTGATCTGAGTTACCCTCAGACCCAGGACATTACAGGTACCTAAAGTGGGCAAAGTTCCATGCCCTCCTTAGTTGACTGGGTGTCGGAAGGACCAGTGGTATCCCAGAAACCCGATCCATATCAGTGAGCCCAACCAGTTCATGCTCCTTTTCAGGAGCAATCATCGAAGCTATCGGTCTCCCAGACTTGGAATTGGGATCCGAAAGTACCTTAAAGGTACCCTGATCGACCCCAGAAAAAGCCTTAAAATTGGCTGCCTTGATGGTTTTTGCTGAAGCAAGATCAACCATCAAAATTAATCGCTGTTGTTTAGCGTCCCTACTATGACCCAAGACCCTCCAGTTTTCAGTCTTGAACCCTGGGTTGAATACTTGGAGTCGAACCAAAAGTTGGCACACATCCTGCATATGTGTGTCCGCAGTACGATAAGCCATCTTCACAGGCTTGGGCAGGTTCATCGCAGGAATAACCCTCAAACGAGTCCCCTGCCCAAGAGTACACCCATCCAAAAACCGAGTGAGCCATTGACAGATGAACTCATTCATACAAGTATAAATGAGTGCACTGTTGTCTAAAGTATATCCCTTAAGCAGTGGCAAGGTCTTCCCCAAAGGGATTCCATCCACCCTGCTCAGGATCTTATACAAGATCGTGTCCATCTCAGCAGCCACCATCCTGGTGTCAGGATAACCCTTCTTGATGATAGCTAACCGAAAAGAAGCCAAAGCTTCCAATATAATCCAGGTTGAAAGCCCTGGAACTGCTTAGCAGGCCTCACCTCTCAGAAGAGGGGGTAGACAATGCAGATCTGTTTCTCTTGCCAACACCAGGGGTATAATCAGGAGAATCAGACAAAGAAGCTAATTGGAAAATGCCACTCGGTAGCTGAGAGCCACTGACAACAGCAGCTTCCCTATTAGCCCTCCTCCGCTTTCGTCTAGCCACTCTAGACAAACGCATCCTTCGTGGACTAGATTTATTCCCGGAGGCAATACTGACACCAGGAGACTGCTCCACCTCCCCACCACCCTGAGGCACACTAGTGGCTCGGGTGCCCTCAGATGAGGTGCCAGGACCACCACCCCCATGATGGGGAGGAGAAGCAGCCCCCCAGAAAAAATTAAAGAAATTTCAGAATTTTTGTCACCCACAGCCAAAAACAAACTGGAGGAAACATAAAAGGTCACTGCCCGGTTATACCCCAATATAGGCGGAAGGCTAACTACGACAGGATTTCAGGTGCCCTGAAGGGATTGTTAGTGACACTACATCTTTTACTACCCCGGTACCCCTCAACTCTCAGCACGATACCTTACACATTAGTTTGGGTAGGGCACTCTCTCAATCTGGCCCCTTACCTTCAACCTGTCCGGCATGGGAGTCCCTACCTCTCCTTTGTGGGACAACCTTGTAGAGGTAGGAGGGCCCAAGCTCCCGTCTCGCTTGGTGACGCCCAACTCGATTCGTCGAGGGATGGCTGCACATCAGAGGCTGGGAACTTGCTAACTGTCCCGGGCTGGTGTAAAGCGAAGGACGGCCATCCTTGCAGGTCTGTCTCGTACGTTTGGTAGTGCCGCACGAGACACTGTCCCCTGTAATGGGATGGCAGACTCGGCCTGACACTTGTTTGGCTCTCGCGGCGGTTCTTGAACCGCACGCAGGGTTGTAGGATGGCCCAATTCGTACCTCCCTACGTGGTAAGCTTCCATCCACTCTTTCACCGCGAGTGGCTTTGCATCTAGCAGGAGGACGGGATCCTGGCTTGCTGAGGGCGTCAGTCCGACTCCAGTGGCTGGCGTGCCAATACTCTTGCTTTGGCCCGAAATTCTAGTGAGAGATGCTAATCGCCGTATGGCATCTGCGGCGACCAGTCGGTGTAAGTGGAGGACAATGCCATCCGGTGTTGCTCTGCGAGGTGTCAAGGGAACGGTATGGTTTGTTCCGGCTTGCTTCGGATCGGCCATGCTGCGACCGTATAACCGCTGTGAATCGGCAATGCGCGTCGGGGATTCGTGCGCGCTCTCGGCAGCATTCCCTTGTTGGTGCTCCGTGGTGGGCAGCCGTGATCGGCGGTCGAACATTTTATTTTTCTTTATGGAAAATCCCAAAGCTAAGCTTTTATCCCAGACGGATAATACCGATCCTCGTGAAGAGGATACAGTCTCTTTGCCTCCGGATTGCAACGGGGAAGGGAGGACCGAATGCATGGAAGTGCAGGAGGCCTCCATCAAACGAGAAAGGGAGTACAGTTCCGGAAACGAAAGTTCCGGCTCTCGCAGAGGGAAGCGACGGGCTAAAGCCAATATCAATTTGGTTCCCGTCACTGTCACTTTGAGGGATCTTGGTAAGGAGCAAACCCGCTCAAATTCCGAGCCTTCCTCTGGTGATAGTGATGATGGCTCGCCCGTGTCGGACGACGAGTTTGTGCGAGTGACCCGCAGAAGGGCTCGCCGGCAGCAGGTAACTCTAGGAGATATACCCGTCCGGGTGATCCCTAAGAAAGATAAAACAAAGGGGAAGCAGGCCCCTAAAGAGGACGAGAAAGGCGAGACTCGCCGGGAGAACTCGGAAAAGAGATCCAAGTCTCCCCGTCCCAAACAGACCAGGGACAAGACCCCGGTCACACGGGACCGGACTTTCACGGCCCCGAAGGAGAACCCACAACCCGTGGAGGATCCTAAGGAAGCCAAGCCCGATCCTTCTGCTGGCGGTGATGTCAAGGCAGCGGTCAAGTCGCTCGAGGACAGACTTTTATCGATCCTCGGTAACTCGGACAATAAGGTCCGCAAAGATGTTGGGGCCGAGATCGTGCTGATCTTCGGCCACCTCGCTCAGATGGTCCTCGCCCACAGCACGGAGATTGCCTCTCTCCGCAAGCTCATCGAGGAACGTCTGCCGCTTCCCTCCCGGCCAACACCACCTGCTAAGGCTGGGAATAAAGAGGCAAAGGCTTCTAAGCCAGAGACAAAGGAGTTGAAGGATGGGGTGGCTCCCAAAAAGCCCGACTTTGCACAAGTTGCCGCAAAGTCTGCTAGTCGGCAAAAGCTAAATCCAAGAAGCCGCAAAAGAAGGGGGCTCCTGTTCCTAAGGAGGAACACGTCCTGTTGGTCTTTCCGAAGGACAAGGAAGCCACCTCAGATTCTGTAAAGAGTGCACTTAAAAAGCACATCAACCCGGTTAAGTTGGGGATCGGGATACGAAATGTCCGTGCGGTTCGGAACCAAGGGGTCCTCGTAAAGGTGGCGAAAGCCGAGGATCTCCGAAAGCTCTGGACCCAAACTGAGGGGTGTGCCGAACTCGGGGAGACTGTCTCGTGCAGGCTTCCACTTAAGCGCAACCCGAAATTAATCCTCCACGATGTGGATAAAGACCTAGGTAAAGAAGCTCTGATGAAAATCCTAACAGAGCAGAACAATCTCAGCCTTGAGCCTGGTGAGCTCTCGGTTAAGTTCCCCTTGAAGGGGAGGGGTGATCACCGCAACTGGGTCCTGGAGGTGAGCCCGGGCGTGCGGATTCCCTGGCCAAGTCATCGGCCCGGGGTCCAGTCGTGACCGCGACTGTTCCCCCATCCGCCAGCTACATCAAAGGTACTCTACTGCAGTTATCAATGACAAACTGGCAGGAGGTATGTGACAGTTACCCGCTGTTACAGATGTTCGGCTTTGGGCACATTGGGAAGAATTGTACTTCCCCAAACCAGATTTGCTCCCGATGTGCTGGGGAACACTCCTACAAGGAGTGCAAAGCCGAGAAGCCGCGGTGCGTGAATTGCACCAAAGCGAATAAGCGATATCGCTTGCAGCTGGGGGAAGGCCACTCTTGTATGAGTGCCAGCTGCCCCTCTTACCGGAGGGAACTCGATATCGTCCGTGCCAGGACTAATTACGGCGGCCGTTGATGGCTAGTCCATCCCCGGTAGAGGAATTGCATCTGATGCAATTCAATGCAGATAAATGCCAGGCAGCCCTCGCGCAATTGCGTGTGGAAGTTGCCCAGCGGGATATTTCCATCATCCTGCTGCAGGAACCTTACCTCGTTCGTGGAAAGGTCTGTGGGCTCTCCTACAAATGGAGCGTCTACGCCGAAGAGGGCAAGGATTGCCGTACGGCAGTCATTGTTACCAGACCTGAGATCGGGGCTTATCCGATTTACGTCTCGAATCTGGTGGTGGCTGTTGAGATTCGCATCCCGACTATGTCGTGGATTGTGGTTTCTGTTTATAGTCCGCCTAAGGCATCTGTCGCCCCCGTCCTGGACAAGCTTGCCGAGGTTGTCCGGGTGTCCCCACGAGTGGTCGTTGCGGGTGACCTGAATTGCAGGCACTCACTCTGGGGTTCGCCCGAGGATGATCCGGCTGGTGCGTCTCTGGCAGAGGGTGCGGACGCGTGGGGGTTGCACTTCCTGAACGACCCCTTCAGCCCTCCCACGTTCACAGCCAGCTGGGGTCACAGTTGGATAGACGTATGTCTTGTATCGGATTCTATGCTCCGTTTCATGACGGACTGGACAGTTCTGGATGTGGAAAGCTGTAGCGGGCACCGCATGATCCAGTTTAATCTGGTAATGATGGCAGGTGCTCTGGCGCGGCCGTGTGTCCGCTATCGGCTGACCGCAAAGAACCAGACAGCCTTTGAGAACGCACTGCGGGAAGGGCTTCCAGCTCTCTCCCCTCGTCTGTCCACAGTTGAAACTGTCGAGGACCTTGAGGGCATCGTCGACCTCCTCACGGATACGGTGAAATGTGCCGCCGAGCGGACACTCGCCAACCGGAGGCCTTCGAAGCTTAGGTCGGTTCCTTGGTGGAGCAAGGAGCTTGGAGCGCTTAGAAAAAGGGTTCGGGCGCTTCGACGACGGTTTCAGCGATGTACAGATGCAGAGCTTCGGCTTTCAAGGAAACTTGAGTTCCAGAGAGCAAACGCCGAATACAAACGAGAGTTAAACAGTGCCAAAGCCGCCTCATGGCAGCAGTTCTGTGAGAGAATGTCCGATGAAAATCCGTTCAGTTTCCCCTATAAGCTAGCCACGGACAGGGCCAGACGTCCTTCTAATCCTGGCCTTGTCAGGCGACCAGATGGATCACTTAGCACTTCCATCGATGAGTCGATGGAGATCTTGCTCCGCTCACTCTTTCCGAGTGATGAGCAGGAAGATGAGTCGTCCGTACATCGGGAGCTTCGCCGGAGAGCGGAGTGCGCCGTGCAGACGCAACCCGACCTTCCGCTCGCCCATTGTGAGGTGGCACATGTCATCTCGGGCTTGCGCAAGGGAAAAGCACCTGGCCGTGACGGGATTACGGCAGAGATGGTTAAAGTTCTGCATCATATCGATCCGGACCTGCTCGTGTCGGTATATCAGATGTGTCTACGACTGGGTCACTTCCCAGTTCAGTGGAAGCGGGCCCGACTTGTGCTCATTCACAAGTGCGGGAAACCGAAGGACTTGCCCAGGTCTTACCGGCCCATCAGCCTTCTTCCGGTGATGGGTAAGGTACTTGATAGGCTCCTATCAGACAGAGTCTTCTTCCACCTTCGACAACGGGGGAACCTTCATCCGTTGCAGTTTGGCTTCAGACCCGAAAAGTCGACCTCTCTAGCCTTGCACCGCGTCGTCCGCCTGATCCGGGAGAACAGGCGGCTCGGACTGCACACGTCCATCGTCTCTATGGACGTTGTTGGTGCTTTCGACTATGTCTGGTGGCCGGCTGTGATGGATGAACTAAGGAAGGCGGAGCTGCCTTCCTCTCTGTTCAAGTTGGTGAGAAGCTTCCTCGACGAGCGGACCGTCGAGTTTTCCACTCCGACGACTCTGTATGTTAGGAGACTTCAGCGTGGCTGCCCACAGGGGTCCTGCATTGGGCCTCTGTTGTGGAATGTCCTAGCCGACACGGCTCTGAAGCTCGTCATGCCGGACAGAGTACAGCTGCAGGCATATGCGGACGATATGCTGTTAGTAATTTCCGGTCCGAGTAGAAAGCCTATGGAAAGGGCCGGAAACGAAGCAATAGAACGGCTTGTTCGATGGGGAAAGAGAATCAAGCTTTCTTTTGACCCAGAGAAATCCCAGGCCCTGACGGTGGCACGATCGGGTATATTGGCCAGAAGGCCAATATATCAGATTGATAAGCGCCCCATCCGAAGGGTGAATGAGCTCAAGTACCTTGGCGTCACGATTGATCACGTGCTAAGTTGGTTGCCACATATCAGAGAGATCCGGAAACGGATGCATCTTGCAACGGTTCGGCTGTCGCGGCTAGCTAAGCTGGACTATGGCCTAAGTGGAAAGGCTCTCCATGTAATTTACAAGAGGGCAATCGAACGGTGGGCATGCTATGCATGCGGTTGCTGGTGGGACCCAGTCTCACCCGTTAAGAGAAGTGAACTGTTGCTGCGAGCACAGAGACCGGTGGCCGTACGGATTACGAGGGCGTATCGGACTGTCTCGACACAGGCCGCGCTGGTCTTGGCCGGTCTGATGCCATTGCCTTTGGTGGTGGGGCAAGAGGCTGCCTTCTTCCGCACATTTGTGGTCAGAGAGGGCACTTCGCACTGTGGACAGATGTACCCGGCCGTTGCAGAAGGCTCCGATGGAGATGTTTGGGCAATCCATCCCTCCCTTCGGGTCGGCCTTGGCTGGGAGGCTGGTGAACCGGCCATGTCGGGAATTGAGATCTTTACCGACGGTTCCAAAGACAGCGTTTATGTTGGTGCAGCCTACTGTGTGTATGCTGATGGGATACTGGTGCACAGTTCCGGGTTTAGAATGAACGAAGAGGCTTCCGTGTTTCAGGCAGCGTTGTTTGCGCTCGACCGAGCAAATGGCTACTGGATCATCCCGATTCAGAGCCTGTCACGGTTTACTCCGACAGCCAGTCGTCACTACAGGCTCTAAGTGACGGGTACCATCGAGGGAGAATGGTACAGGAGATCCGAGGCAAGGTACTGGAGATCAGTCGTTGTAGAGCTATCGTCTTCCGGTGGGTCCGTGGACACACGGGCATCATCGGGAACGAGAGAGCGGACTCTTTGGCCAAGTCATCGGCCAGAGGTTCGGTTGTGTCCGCGACCGTTCCTCTTCCCGCCAGCTATATCAAAGGTACTTTGCTGCACAGATCGATGACAAACTGGCAGGAGAGCTGGCGTAGTTGCACAGTGGGTAAGACTACCCATTCCCTCCTGCCTGTGGTGGGCAGTACTCCCGTTAGCACAGACCGCCGTTTATCTCAGATGTTAACAGGCCACGGCAGATTCCCCCATTACCTCTCCATCATGGGAGTTGGTGATGGAAGCTGCAGCTGTGGCGTGCGGCGTGGTGACGCGCTGCACTATCTACTTTACTGTCCCCTCACGGAAGCCTTCCGTCGGGACTTTGAAGACGTGGATTGGTCCAAGTCGGAAAGTGAAGTATGTCGAACGCTTGCAGCAAGTCAAGGGAATCTTGCGAAACTCAGGCAACTGAGGGACGCTATAGATCGGCTGTTGGATTGATCCAGTCTGCAGTCGGTCTATTACGGAGACTCCTTTTTACAGGGGGAAGGATGTCTCATGGTGTAGCCTTCAGATCTCACTCTGAAGCCGTCTCTAGTCGTCTCGATCCCTCTGTGGACGAGATGGAAAGTGGTGGTGACATCACTAACACAGCAAAAACGTCTGTGACCGAGAATCCTGGGGAGAAGGCGAAGCCGTAAGCTTCGGATTCACAGCGGCACTTGATCCGTTGCGAGCGGCCAAGCTGGAACCTCGGGCCTATCGGGTCAGTGGACCGTGGACGCAGGGGAGGCGATGCCGACCCGCGACCCAGTGACAGCTATGATTAAACTGTGTTACAGACCTCTGTAGTGCCTCATGGCGGAGCAGAGCGTTGTCCAATTAAGGGCATATGTCTGAGACCTAAGACTGAGCTGAGCTGGGAGTCCCTACCAGTAGCAAAGCTGCTGCCGGCATAGCTCTCAGGATCCTTGGAACATGCAAGCTCCCTCACCACAAGGTGGAGATGCCAACGAGGGAGCCATTGTGATGTTTCTTTAACAACATTGTCACTGAGTGATGTTAAGGAAATTCTGTTCCACCAATCATTGATAAGCCTAACAGTGATGTCAATATGTAACATTGGTCTCGACCACTATTAAGACCTACGTCAGAGTATTTAAACAAAGCAAAACCTACTTTAGTCCGATATATCTATTAAGTTATGTAATAATAATAATAATAATAATAATAATAATAATAATAATAATAATGTAAATTTTTGTAATACATCTCCCAACAGAAAGAATTAAACCTTCAATTATGTAAAAAATATTGTTATAAAATTTTGAGTCTAAAATTAAGGAATGTAATTTATACAGAAGTTTCTAGAAAGAGTGGAATTATTATTAATATCTGAATTTAATAATAGTGAATTTTATTTGCTTTTTAAATTAACAAATTATATCAATAATTATATATGCAAAGTGATTAATCATTTTGAAATAAGTTGTTAATACTATATGCATGAATAATAGCTTCATACTGGGCTTCTTAAAAATAGTATATATCGTAGATTATATGAATTAATTTTTCAAAGGAACTGTGCATTTTCCAAGATATATGATTATTTTCGAGATAAATCTTTACTAATGAACCGTATATTTTCATTTTTCAACAAATATTTGGGAAGATATTTATAATAAATACAGCAATCTCATCTTTAGTAACAAATCACATATCTTGGAAAATTCACTATCTAAAATTATTTTGTATTATCAGATTAACAATGTTGTTCACTTTCAACAATAACCATCTTCGCTCGTCACGTGTTATTATAGCATCATTCTTACCACGTGCTTTAATTTGACCAATAGGCAATTTACTAGGAACATGAATAACAATCGTAGTGTCAGCTCATCGCTATCAGTAAACATAGCTAACAAAAGTCGTGGTGGAACCATCTGTTGTTACTGATCATTGTTATACTGGCAATGTCATTTACTGACAGTAGTGTTATACGATGTTGGTGGAACCGATCCTAAGATGTATTGTGCTCACAATAGAATTTTCAAAAGTACTTCACTTAGTAAAATGCATTTGTGTTATTTGTTTGGTAGTGCTAGATTAATCAATTTTTGTATCGTTTTAGAAGAAACACCTTGTTCAACATCATCAGAAATGATAAAGATCTGGTAGATCAATAACAGAAATGAGTGGTATGTGCAGTCCCATTAAAAAAAAACATGATTCACAAATTGAAAGAGAAGTATGTGAGATACATTTCTAGAGCATTTGATATAAGATTAGCAGAACATGTTGATGATATCTATTTAAACACACAAAAATGGCTTTGTCACTAAAAGAAATGCATGTGATGTGTAAATCAAGGGGCAAAAAGCAATAGTAGTAAAAGTGATAGAAGATTCTAAGAAAGGCAGAGTAATGGAGAATTTGACACTTTGTGGAAAAAAAGAATCAAATGTTATAAATAGATTGGACCCCTGTACAGTTACTATGGCTTGAAAGTGGTACAATCAATAAAAATAAAATATAGTTTCCGACTATCTTAAAAATTGTGATATATAAAATGATAAATGTTATCACATTGGAAATATTAATATGTTAGTAATATATGTATAATTTCATTATGGTAGGTGTACGGTTATGTATTTATGGTTATTTTAATTTGAATGTTATGAATAGGTTTTGTTTTATCTTTTAATGTTTTTTTTTAAATTATTATATATATTATTACTTAAGTATTTACTTAATCAGTAAAAACAGCATGACATTGCCTGATCTGGTGTGTGATTAAGCATTGTCATGTTGAAGAAGAGGCTGCTCTATATGTGGACAAACTCTTCAAATTTGTGCTGTCAGTTTTCGGAGAGTCACACAGTACCTTTCAGAATTTATAGTAGTGCAAATAGGCATGAATTCCAATTTTGTTTAGTGGTATTTGATATAATTATATTTTGTATAAACATCAAAAACATCCAATAAAATAATAAGGTTAATGATTGCACAAGAACATTTGAATTTTGAATTGTATTTGTTAGGAGATGAAAGTATTCTCATTATAAGTAATATTTTAACTAACTGCTGATAACAAGAATATAAACAATACTTCGAAAATAGCACTTAACAGAATGTTTATCGACCGAAAACATTTCAATAAAATTATTTTTTTCAATTGCTGTTAGGTGTTATTTTTTGAAATATTAAGTATTCTTGCAAAGTCGCAGATTAGAACTAATGTCAATAACAATAATTATAAACTAAACCTAACGGCTAGCGACTCTGCAAATTCCAGAGTTCGGCTTGAGCTCAGGTCTTTTTCTAAGTTCAAACTTAATACTAAGTAATCATAAAACAATCTAACAACAACGTAATGTCTAACTGACAAAACGAAACTAAATATCGGAACTGAATATAGATATGAAAATTTAAGTCTGTAAATCATATTTTTGCAAGATAAATTTATTAAACAGTTTGTTTATAAATTTTTAACACATAAAATACTTGAAAAAACAAAGAAACAAAGAAGGAATTCACATATTTCTGAAACTGTGGAACTGCATAAATTTAGGACCTATTACATTAATATTAAAACCATGATAACAGAATTAGATTTATAATATTCAAGAGTGTAGTTAAAAATAATTTAATTAGCATATACTTTTATAAATTCATTAAAAACTTTATCAGTTTTATAAAAGAAAATATTAAGAAATAAATTTTTAAATACAAAATTATAATAAATTGCCATATTTAAAAAATAATATATATTAGTTTTTATTATAATAAAAATTTTCATAAAATCTATTTCAGATTTGTTTCATATAATGTTGTTTAATTACTAGAAAAATTATTCATTAATTACTTTTTTACAGATTTAACTTTAAAGGAATTTTTTAATTTTAATCAGTCAAATTTTAATTTTGAGTACTAATAGATTTTCAAATCTCATATTTTAAGATTAACTTGTTAGAATATAGTCGTAAATTCCAATAGTTTTTAACTGAATAAACAAATGTGTTAAAGTTGTTTGGCAAAATGTCAAAGGATAAACTTCTTGGCATGTTTCAGGTATGCGGTACAGTTACTAAGTCCGGCCAACATCTTGTCAAAAGTCAATGGACGGACGTCTATCAAAAAAGAAGATATCAAAGAAATAAGCGAAGTATTCCATGATGCAAAATCATCTGCCAAATTGTTGGCAGAACAGGATGATAAATATATGAAATAAATTCATATTATTCACTGTGTAATTAATTTAGTTATGAGATTACAGTTTTTGTTTGCAATGTTTATTTAAACTATATTTTATTATTCTCCATAAAATTGTTTTTATTACACTGTATTCAGTGTTTCTCTTTGTAAAATTTATAAAGCACAAAATAAAAAATAATGTATAGAAAATGCTGAGAATTTATTATAAAAATTTCCCTAGATTAATTAGAAATTAATTAATTTAAATTAGTAGCTATCAAACTAGGTTATTAGTTATATTTTTTTATCTATAATTGTTCAACTTTTTTTATATGGAGGTAATTTTAGCTTTCTTTTTTAATTATTATTAAATATTTTTATGATTTTACAGAAATATTTTGAACGGGAATCTTTTATTTTCTTATCTATAATTGTTAAAATTTTTTATATGGAGGTAATTTTAGCTTTCTTTTTTAATTATTAAATATTTTTATGATTTTACAGAAATATTTTGAACGGGAATCTTTTATTTTCTTAATTTATAATTAACATCTCATTTCATAGAAGTTATTAAACCCAATAACAGTGATTTAAAGCAACAGTGCATAAAAATTCTTCGTAATTGGAACAATTCGGTAACATTCAAATAATTTTATAACAACAAATCTTAACAGTCAAGTTCTCAGTCAGTCTTTAGTCAAGTTTCCATGAACTTTTCATCATTTCAACAAAGTATTCATCATCGTCTATTGAAGCACTAACCCCAGAATAGTAATTCACAAAGTCATCTCGAGTAATCTACAATAATATCATAAATAATTAATGACTAATGTTTAAATATATTCAAATAGTGATTATAGTAATAATTACCATTCCATCAGGATCATCTGGTACATCAAAACTATTTAAAAATTCCTGAAATACTTCATCTTCGGACATATCGCCGCTTTGAAACTTTGGATGATAAGAAGGATCATATACATTCTTCAAATCTTGAATGGTGATTATCCCTTCTCCAGTAGCATCCATTTTCTCAAAAGCTTGATTTATCAGATCGATCCTAGTATCCGACATTGGAGGCTTTAAAATTATATATGTTTAATAAACTTTTAATGATACAAGTACAAAATGCTAAGAACATTATCTCACTCGCAATCCTTTCAGAAACTCTTCAAAATAAATTGTTCCAGTTTCATCATTATCAAACTCTGTAAAGATTTCTTCTATTTCATCTGCATCTAGATTCATTCCGTAGTCTTCCAATCCTTGCTGAAGTTCTTCTCTATCCAGCTTTCGATCACGATTATCATCCATCACTCGAAATATCCTTTAAAAAAAAAATTATGATCTTTAACAGAATATAGTTAATTTAATTTTTTAAATAAAGTGGACTCCCGCATAACGCGGGGGATACGTTCCGCGTTATACGAGATACGCATTATCAGACGATTTTATGTAAATTTAAACTTGTCTTTGAGTGGCAGCACTGATCGCATATTGCTAATGAGATGTGCGTTAGTTTCGAATATGATTTTATTGTGTGCAGAGTTTTAATTAACTTGTTTTAAAAATTTCTTTTAATAAAGGGAAAAAAAATATAGGTAACTAAATTTTAAAAAATATTATATACAAATAGACCCAGTTTAACACAGACTCCGAAAACGCGGATTCGTATAATCCGACAAAAAAATTGTAAAGTTGTCATGGAAACGAAAAAAAAAACATCGTTTGGTTTTTATTACAATCAACGGATGTAAGTAACGTTAAAAAAAGTTAATCCTACGCGTTATACGGGATTGTTTATAGCGTTGTATGAATACTAATCGCAATTTTTTCGTCGTGTTATAGCATAGCGCGTTATGCGGGAGTTTACTGTAGAGCAGAGATTTCCAAAGTGCGGCCCGCAAACTCTAGAAATGTGGTCCGCGATGTCGGATCATCCGTGATCTTGAATTCATATAGATAATTTACATTTTTACAAAAAATAAATTTTATCATATAATTAAAAATTGTTCAGTTAAAAAAATATAAAGTGCTTCCAAATATGTTTGGAAGCACTTATATATGCGAAAAAATTTTCTCAATCATGTATATTATTAAGTCCAAATTGAGATCAAAATTAACTGATGAACATTTATAACCGATTTTAAGAATACATTCAACTGAATTAGAACCAAAGCTCAATGATATTATTAAAAGAAAACAACACAAGTCACACTCTTCAGATGATGAAATTATTATCATCTTTTTTTATTTGAAATTATTTAATTATTTTTGAAATGTGTTATTTTAAACAGTTTTTAATAAAAAGTGTTTATTATTGCTACAAATAAAGAACGATTATGCTATAAAATTAGTATAAATCTTTCCCTTTGTATTTAACTTTTTATCGATTTGAATATATTTTTCAATCACACTTTTTTGGCCCGCTAAATATTTTGAGTGTTTACAATTTGGCCCACATAGGCAAAACTTTGGGAACACCTGCTTTAGAGCATAGCAAAAATGATTCCGAGGGTTTACGTTGTTTTCCGATCTCAAATGTGATGTAGTATGTAAAGTAGATGTGTGAGTATATTTTCGAAAACTTTTTTGTTTTATAAGACAAACGGTTCGTATCCTTCCCTTGTGTTTAACTTTTTATCGATTTGAATATATTTTTCAATCACACTTTTTTGGCCCGCTAAATATTTTGAGTGTTTACAATTTGGCCCACATAGGCAAAACTTTGGGAACACCTGCTTTAGAGCATAGCAAAAATGATTCCGAGGGTTTACGTTGTTTTCCGATCTCAAATGTGATGTAGTATGTAAAGTAGATGTGTGAGTATATTTTCGAAAACTTTTTTGTTTTATAAGACAAACGGTTCGTAAAACAGCATCCATGGTAACATTGAGTTTAGCAAAATTAATTTTTTTTTTCAGGGTTGGTTCGTAAAACAGCATCCATGGTAACATTGAGTTTAGCAAAATTAATTTTTTTTTTCAGTGGCATACGAGACTTGTCTTCATTCCGCACGAATTGCGATTTTTCATGCAACGTTATATAATTTCGACAAAAATTTATATCATCAAAAAATTTAGTTTAAAATTTTCCTAATAAATTTCTCCGATGATGAACGATTCGCAGACTGCGATGTCGGATCATCCGTGATCTTGAATTCGTATAGATAATTTACATTTTTACAAAAAAATAAATAAATTTTATCATATAAT
>AYEL01077663.1:0-10349 GCA_000484575.1 Olivierus martensii
ATCAACAATTTAATAACCTGTCTTTATTGGGCTTTCCTGCATGAGTTCATTAAGCAGCCAGAAGCCAGCATTGGGACTGCTTAGCATCAGTAAATTTCATCCTACATTTTCTGCAGATCTGTCTTTACGAATCAATTGGAAATTGTAGGATGTTTAGAAGAGACACTTAGCAATAGCTAGAGAGGGTTCGGGCCTCTTAACCAATACACATATAATCGGCGACCTGTTAACTATTCAAATGTTCCGAGTGGAACTAGCAAACCGTTGTAATTAATTAAAAACACAACTATCACGTTTTGTAATGGTCAATACAGGTAAAATTTCGACATAATAAAATGTTTAAAATGAGTATTGATTAATAATATTGAGATTTTTTAATTTTTGAAATAACACCTCCAACGTATTGAATGCTGGACACCAATATTGGAGACTCCCTTATTCGGGAGAAAAAGTTATGAATGTTTGTCAAACTGACACTTAAGTAGCAGGGACAAAATTGTGTGTGTTTGAATTTCGCGAGAAATGATCATCTCTCCAATTATTATAATTTATAAATTATATTTCTTTTTTATACAAAATAACTAAAACATCTGTAATGATATACTTGTATTTAAACTGTTTTCAAATATTACTTTCTTAATAATTACGTTTGGTTTCAAACCATCTGTTACCTTATAAAAAAAAATGTGTGTTTGAATTTAGCAAGAAATGATCATCTCTCCAATTATTACAGTTTATAAATTATCATATTTCTTTTTTATACAAAATAACTAAAACATCTGTAATGATATACTTGTATTTAAACTGTTTTCAAATATTACTTTCGTAATAAATACGTTTGGTTTCAATCCATCTGTTACCTTATCATAAAAAATAATGCTGCCAGCGATAATACTTTAGAGCGATCAGTCTTGTCAATTTACCTCCCATGCTTTGCGTAACCCACCTCCCCTACATTGAATGCGTCTGGGACACGTCTAATGTGTTAGGAACCGTATGTGGATTGGAAATTGTATCCGATCATGATTTCCGCTTTCCAGCGCCTAGTTGAATGTGACAAACTTTTTGGCCGAAGCTGTACATCAGGGAATATATGTTATTTTAAAAATAGATCACAAATCAAAAATTATTCAAACAGTTAAATTATTTAAATAATTCATAATTTACTTGTATTTTTTGATTAACAAATAATTCTTCTGTAATATTACGATCACGTTCGTGAAGACCAGCATGATGAAGTCCAATACCAAATGCTAAAGTTAGTTTCAAATTTTGATCACGAACATTTTGTAATATACTATCCATCTGTTAATAAAAAAATTTAAAATTTTCTATTAAACAAAAGGAATTATTTCTTGAAATTTAAAATAAACAGTTATTGATGCTATATATTTAACTATATTAATTTAATGAATTACATTAATGCTAATACCTCATCTTCTGGAATATTAATCCACTGTCGAGGATTATTATCAGCTGCTAAAAATGCAATTAAATCAAGTGCAGTTAATCTTGTTTGACGCCTTGATGATACAAAAATTAGAACTGGCTTTGAAGGTGAATGCTGACAAATAGCTGATAAAAAAAAAATGATGAAATTAATTTTCTATTTTGAATTAAATAATAAAACTTTCTTTGAATTTTACATTGAGTAATTCTTGTTGTAGAATTTATACATAATAACAACTATGAGACAGCTAAATGCATAATAATATATTAATTGGGATCAAAAAATTTATGCATCAAGAAATGTACTTTAAGTAGGTTTAAGAATTTCATAATGAAGGCATAAAATATTTCAGCTTAATGATTGACATGGATATCTAAATTTCATTTATAAAGTATAAAATCTTTCCCAATTGTCTCATGAAAATTTATGCCATTTTATTTCCATTTTAATTATTATTTAATTAAAATGGAAACAAAATGTTCAAATTAAGGACTTTGTAAACATACATCAAGAGTGGAAGAAGCCAAGTCTTTTTTCATGAAGTAATTGTTAATTAGCCAAAGAATATTTCCACCAAATTAATGCACAAATAAGCTTAATTCCATTATTATTTGTAACAATTAAACTGTCTGTTGCACTTATATTCTTTCACTTTCATTAAGAATGATATATCCTGAATAAGACTATCAGAATTCTAGTAATGGCATTATTATTTATGTGAGATATTTTAATGATGCAGTTATTCACTTAGAGATTTCATTAAATTTAATAAATTAATAGAATATAATTATTATTGATCCAAATTTTATAACAAGATAATTGTTATTAATAATTTTGTATTATATTTTGATTATAGTTATCAAATAAAATATTTTCTTGATTCTAAGATGCTATTAATTTATTGACAATTTATATTTTTCCTATCAAAATGGAAAATTGTTTATATTTTATTTTAAATCTAGATTAAAAATATTGTAAAAATCCAATTATAAGGCAAAGTTTATTTAATATATCAACAGTACAAAAAAAAAATGAGTGCTCCATGTATCAATTACTGAAATAAAAGTTGGTGTTTTATATTGAAAATCTTGTTATAATTTTTCTATGTTATTCTTCTGGCAGATTTATAATTCATTTTTATAGTACTTTTTTGAAATTCCACATATCATACATTGCTATTTAAAATAATATTAAGACAATTTAAAACCAATTTATAAAAGACAATTTTAGAATTATTTACTTTTAATCATATTTTTTTTTTTTTATAAAAATTTTGAAATTTCATTATTTTTGAAGAAAAGAAACTATTATGTAAATTAATAATGAAATGTTTGTATGTGCATGTCTTTTATCAATCAAAATGCTGAATGAGTTCTTACTTACATGATATTATTGGAAAAATCTAACCCTCAAATTTATAATGAAATCAAAATTTTTTCTTTATTTTTTAAAATAAATTATAATTTTAGTAACAGTATTCCCTATACAAAAGTTGTAGGGAATACTGCAGCTTATGGTTACCATTCTAATAAAACCTGAAAATAATTTTAAAATTCTCTCTCTTGTTTACAACAGAACATTATTAATGCAAAGTGAATAAAAATGAAACAAACAATTTAATTGTGATAAATAGCACCTTCAAAATCAATGAAATTAAGTTTATTTGCACATTAATATGAAGAAATACACTTGGCTGAAGTTAACATTATGGCACAAACAGAACGATTGTTTCCACTGTTGATGCATGATTATGATTGTTGTGTCAAATAAATATGAAATATTAATGTTGAAAGTTAAATAATAATTAAAAACAGAAATAAATGTGTAATAAACTGAGATAATGTTCTGTGAAACATTTGGGAAAGATTCAATTCTTTACAAATTAGGATTAGATATCCAAATCAGCTTTAATTTGGAACTGTCTAAAGAAGACGCACAAACTTGTTAAGTCCAAGGGCTGCATACATTCACTGTAACTTTTAGGAGGGCCACCAAAAAAATTACAAAAGTTTTATTTCATATCATATTTATTAATTACAGATTACAAAGCAACATAATCAAAAGTAAACAAGGAATTTTTAATTGGATGAGTGGTATTGCATTGATTTTTAACAATATTTTTTATGTTAGGTTCAACATTTGTAATAGCCAAATGCAATATGGATTCTAAATTTTCATTAGTTATGAGACAGTTACTTGTGCACATGTACAATTTTTTTTTTTAATTATCTATTTCCAAGTCTACTTCATATGAAAATACAGTAAAAATTAAAAAATATTTATTATTACAAAATATGATTATTATTTTTTCCTTATTGTTTAATAAAAATAATTTCACATTAAAAAAAAAATTTAAAATGCATTGTTAAAAACTACAAATAATATTTCATTGATTGTGTGACTTCTTAAAATAACACATGGTGAGGTGGGTCACCAACAAATTAACGGGAGCCACAGTTTGTCATCCCCAATCTAAAGCTTTTATAATATAATTCTTATACTTAGTGTGCTTTTGCTTAATGCACAGATTTTCCACCATTTATAGGAGAGTATACTTATAATTTATGCAAAGGAAAAAAGGAATCATTTCAATATACAGTCATATTTTGGTTAAGTTGTTTCAATTTATGCCATTTTTGATTTTATGTCAGTTTTGTTAATAATAGGAAAAAATATAAGCATACTAAAGGTTGGGTCTCATAAGCATAAAATGTGATATAAATATACCAAGGTATCAATGCTGATGATGTCATTTCTGTTATATGGCTAAGTGCTGCAACTTTATGTTGAAGTTAACTTTTACTCAAGTTTCTATGCCATGTGCAAGAGTACATTGACTATTCCATTAGGTGTAGAGCAAGTTATTGAAATTTTACTCTTGAAACATTATATATCATGCAATCATACAGTTCTTTTAGATCAGGGCTGTTCAACCTTTTTTATTATGCTAGCTATTTTTCTATATTAAGTTATTCAGTGATCTACTCTCTTATAAAGATCACATTCACAATCCCTCAACCTGATATCTGATTACATACAATTATGAAGTTAAATGCATTCACTCACTTCAGAGGACCCAATCTCCCACTCCTAAAATTTATTTATCACTTTTAATTATTTTAATTCAACAAATAAAACAAATATATTGAAATAAAATATTTATTTTTCTATTTTAGAAATCAAAGTTAGAAAAAACAACAGATTGATTACAGACTCATAAGTTACAGGAAATGCTGGATGATTAAAAAAAAAGTTAATGTGAAATTTGGCATTGTTCAGAGCTTGCAATGTTTTCATCATCAGTTTGATATGACAAAATGGCCAATCGCACACAATCATCCAAATGATCATTTTTAATTTGATTTCTTGATTTTTTTTTTGGCGTTCATATTTGAAAAAGCAGATTCTGACAAGTATGTCGAACTGAAACGTGACAGAATTTTTTGTGCAATATCGGTTAATATTGGAAAAATTTTTGTGTATATTTCCAAATGATAAGAAAATTAGTAATTTCACAATTTTAATGAAAAATAAATAAACAATAGTAATACACTTAAAGAGAATTAAAAAATAATGCTTAAAGAGAATTAAAAAATAATACAAAATAATGATAAATAAATTATTGATAAAATTATTTATTATATTTAATTAAATTTGTAAGAAGGAATAAACAAGAGATCAACTAAAAATCACTCCGCGATTGACCTGTTGATTGTGA
Source organism: Olivierus martensii (assembly GCA_000484575.1). Classification (NCBI taxonomy): domain Eukaryota; kingdom Metazoa; phylum Arthropoda; class Arachnida; order Scorpiones; family Buthidae; genus Olivierus; species Olivierus martensii. The sequence goes on from AYEL01077663.1 coordinate 5,169, forward strand.
TCGACGGGTTATTTTAGATTTTGAATTTTGCAATTGCAAAATCATAACATTCAATAATTTTATGAACGAAGATGTCAATAAATGAAGCAATTCTTAAGTTTTGCTATCCATATTGAATCTGCTAATTTCAAATATCATCACAGTTAAATGGTCAACAGCTAAACAACGTTGTTTATTTATGACACATCATATGCTTTTGATTTGAATATTAGTACGCCCAATGTTTTGTGTGTGATGCATTTACATAAGCATATTGATGCTATGATTGCACCCACGATACTCAGCTTTAACGTCAGTTTATGCAACTTCATATAACATCAGTTAGTGAATTTATTAAAAACTCATAAAAATTTTTAAAATCAAAAAAAATTTGAGCAAAGAGAAAAAATCAGATAAAAATGAATAAAATAATGATTAAAATATACAAAATAACTTATAAAATTATTTAGAAGTTTAAAAATGTTATTAGCAAGGTTATGGATTATTTATAGGGTTTATAGGGGGATTTAGTTTATTTGACTTAAGTCATTTTTCAACTTAAGTTGTGAGTCTTGGAATGAATTAACAATGTAAGGTTAGGCATGACTGTAATGGAAAATATATGCATTACATAGTTTATTATTAATATAATATTTCTATTCAAAATATTTTTTGTTAAATTTAGGCCATACCTTGATAAGCTGGTTTGTTCATAAGTGCCATTCGAGGGCAGTAATGTTTTCCTGGAAATCCAGAAATATGTACTTCTAGAGGGACTGGCCTCACTGAAGGTCGAAAATTATACAATCCCAACTAAAAAAGAAAATTTTATTATGCAGAAAAACTATATGGAATCTCAAAAATATGGAACTTTTTCATTTTGTAACTATATAGAAATTTGAAATAAATATATATGTAATAATGATATTTATTCAATACAAAAATATTTTAAACAATTGAATATATTTATTACTTATAATAAATATATAATTAATTTGATTATATTTATTACTACTAATGTATAACATTAATTCAGTAAGCATTATAGTTTTATATTAGATATGTTGTTAAATTCTGCTACTAATTACTACTTATGTATAACATTAATATACAATAATTTTTTCAAATCCCTATGTAGCATTTTAAAAATGCAATCTTCAATACAAAATATTATGTTTATCTGTATAAAAATAAAGGGGAAAAACTAATAATTGAGAACTATAAAGAGCATATCAAAAGTCATTATCAAGTTATAATTGAATACCCAGTATAAGTATTCTTTGAATTATGAACTAATTTATTTGTAAGGTTTGTTCATAACTTGAAAACTATACTAACACTGCATGAAGAGGTATCAAACTCTATATATATATATATATAGTATTGTGTAATATATGTCATAACTGGACTAATTAGAAATAAAAAGTTTTGATTATACAGAAAGATTTTTTGTGTAAACTCTGTTATCTGCTACTACCATAATATGTCAAATAATTGTATATTTTTATATTAGATTTGTGCTAAAGCATTCTGTTATCATAACTAGAGTTACTGGTTCAAGCCAGTTCAATCTGTGAAGATTGAGTTTTTTTGTAAATAAACAGATGACTTGAATTCGAACTTTTACATAGAGCTCAAGTTCTATCCTTGAGCCTTTTTAAGTTACTTAATGATGTTTATTGATTTGTGGGAGTCTGTGGGGAGTCTTTTTGATGAGACTTTCTGTTTCAACATTAAATTTCTGGCACTGTATTGCAGAATCAGTGTGTCAAAAAACTGTGTGTGTGTGTGTGTGTGTGTGTGTGTGTGTGTGTGTGTGTGTGTGTGTGACAAATAAGTAGAACACAAATATAACATGAATCAAAGACAAACAGAACAGAATAAAACTAACGAAAAGAACAAATTTAAAATCTGATCCTAACCTTAACGGTGGTTTGTGTAGTTTAACGCACGAGACAGATAGACCCATGAAAGAGACTCTTTTTTCTTCTTTTCTTCATATTTTCTTTAATTTTCTTTCAAAATAATATTTCCTTTAGTTTCTTGAACTGAAGACAAAAACACTGACGAACACAAAAGACGATGACATCCATTCGACCAGGGACATAGTTGAAGAGGAGAAGAAAAGAAGGAATGAGCTGAGCCACAGCCACAGCCAAGCTAGCCACAACCAGAGCCTGAACCAAACTATGTGCAAACTATTAAAAATTCTTTTTTTCTTTTCTTTTTTACTCCTCCTATTTTCTTTGAATTTTTCAATCATTCCAAATTGAAGAGAAGGCTTAAAAAGAAACTAAACTCTTCATTCAACAAGGGAAATTCTATTTCTTGTATCTCAGTGGTGTAGAAAATGTCAAAATGAAATTACTCTAATTTATTTTAATCAGGACCCATGACCTCAGTCACTGGATCCCTTGGTTTGTTTCTCTCTTAGGTATATTTTATGAGTTTATCCGACAACTCTAACATTCCATTTCTCTCTCCTGATTAAAAAGTCATTCAAAAATAATAAAGTTTTTCCAGTTAATTTCGTTAGTTTTACAATACAAATGAAGTTATTATATTTAATCTGTACAATTAATTTAGTTAAAAAGTTTCTGACAAATGAACTAAAATTATGTTTTTCAAGTTTTACAAATATTTGTTAAAAGAGAACTTTCCAATAAAATAGAGCTCTGTGAACAGCTTGTCTCGCATCACGTGATTCATTGGTTCAGTTGTTACTTGTCATTTTTTTTTAATTACAATCAATTTAAATTCAACAATATCATTAGTAAAATTAAAAACCATATAAAAATATATTTAAGTAAATGATAATTAATATATTGTAATGAAAACAAATTATTTAATTAATTAAAAATAAGACGTGCAACAGTTCATTAGTTTTTAGTTTCTTAAAGATGATTTCTAACATCAGTTCACTAGTTTTTAGTTTCTTAAAGATGATTTCTAGACGATTGCGGTTCACTAGCTTTTAGTTTCTTAAAGATGATTTCTAGATGATTATTATGGAACAGTTCACTAGTTTTTAGTTTCTTAAAGATGATTTCTAGATGATTATTAATTAAATTCTGCAAACAAAGTCTGATTCTATTGTTTGTTTGTGTTATATTATTAGTTTTTAGTTTCTTAAAGATGATTTCTAGACGATTATTATTTTACTAGTTTTTAATTTCTTAAAGATGATTTCTAGACGATTATTATTTTAAATATTTTTAGTTTCTTAAAGATGATTTCTAGATGATTATTATTTTAAATTATGTGAACAAAGTCTGATTCTATTGTTTGTGTTATATACTTGACACCTGCAACTTTTAGTTTTTTAAAGATGATTTCTAGACGATTATTATTTTAAATTCTGAAACAAAGTCTAATTCAATTGTTTATTTGTGTTATATATTACTTGACAAAAGTCTGATTTTATTGTTTGTTTGTGTTATATATTAATTGACACCTGCAAGTGGTGTGAATTCGTTGTTTATTTGTGATATATATTACTTGACACCTGCGAGTGGTGTGACGTCTAGACGATTATTATTTTAAATTCTGCGAACAAAGTCTGATTCTATTATTTGTTTGTGTTATATACTTGACACCTGCAAGTGGTGTGATGTCGTAGTTTTGGATTCCATTAGCAAAAAAAAAAAAAGTCTGTCTGAGATCCTACAGAATGATGGAAAATTACATTGTGATGCAGATGTCAAAACCAAAATTGTTGAAAGATATTCATCTCTTTCTATAGTGATATGGAGTTTTTATTTAGTTATATTAGTTATAATTATGATAACAGTCTGGTAACTACTACACATGTAACAAGCTCAACTTCACAAAACCAAACCAATTGTCCAATATTATGAATCAATCCTGCAGAAAGAACAGAGAGGGAATCTCTTCCAAGACTCTGCAATGGACACAGTCATATGTCACTCATCAATATCTCTTGATGGATGAAGACCAACCAATCTGTTATCCTTGCAACTGGACACTTATCCACAAAATCATCTTTTAATCAATTCCCATATTTTACTGAATGTTTACAGCATTTTAATTATTCTGTTTTTAATCTTTTAAACCTTTATAAAAGATTTTTATTTTTCTAGCTTTTACGCCTTTATATCAAATATTGCTATTTCATTCAACATTTCATTTCTTTTTATATATTTTAACTTTTTGCACTCCTCGATTAAAAAAAAAAATTCCGTTTTACGCTCGAAAGGGTTATGAAATATGATACTAATATTCGATATTTTGCATAACTTTTTTACTTTTTAATTTTTTGGCATGAAAAAATTATATTTTGTTGTCCATATACTCTGTCCTGATATCATTTTTTAATTTTAGTTATAGGACCAAAAGAAAAAAAGAAAAAAAACGAAAGAATTAGGCCTAATATAGGACCACATATACGGTGTCCTGATATCGTTTTTTAATTTTAATTATAGGACCAAAAGAAAAAATCCTGATATCGTTTTTTAATTTTAGTTATAGGACCAAAAGAAAAAAAGTGATATCATTTTTTAATTTTAGTTATAGGACCAAAAGAAAAAAAGAAATATACGAAAGAATTAGGCCTAATTTGCATATGTAAATAATACATAATTTCTTCAAATTATTCATAATTTCTGCATCGGATAAAAAAAATGTTGATATATTCGTTAGTTTTACAATACAAATGAAGTTATTATATTTAATCTGTACAATTAATTTAGTTAAAAAGTTTAGAATTAGCGGATCACTGCCTTGAATAAGTAATTCGATTTGTTTAATAATAAGTAATTTTTAAACAAATTGATTTGTTTAATAATAATAAAAATGTCTCTTTAAAAAGAATAAAAATTGCTTAAAGAAGTGTTCCGAGTGTTATAAAATATAAGTAAAAAACACACGTACTCAAAATTAATGTATTACTTTTCTTAAAATAAATATATTTGTTTTTGAAATTAAGACTATCCTTCACTGAAAGAAAATAAATTGAGTATTCCGAATTACGAACAGGGTATGCCTAATGTGGAATAGTTGCAGACGTTGTTTATTTATTAAATTACATGCATTTCTAATTGACTTACATTAACTAAATAATTTTATAATGTATATAAAGGACTGATTGAAATAATTATTAACTTTGGTCCACAAAATTACTGATATGCATGACATAAATGACATAAATGTTAAAAGTATTCCACCTTAGGGGACTTGACTCTA
>AYEL01077664.1:0-32189 GCA_000484575.1 Olivierus martensii
TGAATAGTGAAGGTTATACTATTCACATTTATAAGACTGTGCAATATTTTATTGCATTTAGGTAAACAATATCAGTCAAAATATAACAATGGCCAAAATATTATCTGCAATTGATAAGAAATCTTTGATCTGTTATAAGAAGAATTTCCGAATCGAGTTATTGTATGGAGTTAGTCGAAATACGTATTAGTCTATAGTCAATACGATCATTCATCTTTTGCTGCTAGAAAATCTTTTATACTGCAGTTTTAAGATAAATTTAGGTTGAATTACAACAAAAAATTATCATCTAATTTGTATTTCTATTGCAAACAGAATAATTAGTTATACTATTGTCAGAAATTCAATCACTGTTAATAAATATCAATTAATATTTACTGTTAAAATATACGATTAAAACATTTAGCATAAAAGAATGATATTCAGTATCATTCTTTTGTTTGATTCAGTACTTTCTTCATTAGTTCCTAACTTATTATCATATCAAAGATATTACACGGCTCGCTTCTAGAAAACTATTCAGTAAAAAATTCAGTAAATAGTATTATGATTTTAGGATTAATCATTCGATCTACTTGGGTAGTTAGCTACGATTGAAAATATTTAAAACGTGTTTAATAAGTAATTTAATCTACTACAGTATTATATTTTCTTCGTAGTGATAAAGTGCATCGCTTACATTGGGTGAATTTGTTCAGCTATCCCACAGGAAAATGTTGACAATCTGATAAATAGCAAGCATCGACAAATTGTACCTTGTATTTATTGTATCAAGGGACGTTACACTATATAATCATTAATTATTTTTATTTTCTGTCTGCTTTTTCTCAATAATTCTTAACTTACTACCAATAATTATTTTCACTAACAATTACTATTATTATATTAAATTTCAATTATTTCTTTCGTGGCGCAATTTGTTCGGTTAATAATGAATATTAATATATTTTTTCTATTCTATATTGAAGTAAATATGAAATATTTATAGTATAATTATTTATTATATCATATATACAGTAAATACAAATATCATATGGTGATAAAATTATTCAATGTAAAATATGTTTATCAAAAGAATGTGCCAATAACCACAAAATATTTGTTTTAATAATATAGAATATATAAACCAAAATTTCTTAATTTTTATAAGTTCGTTTGAAAAAAATTAATAATTATTAGACATTTCTAATATGCTAAACATAGCAGCAAAATTTCAATATTAATTAATATTGAAACAATAATGTTATGTTATTAATGAATTTAGTATTAAAAGCAAGGAAAAATAATAGATGAATATCGAATATCATTCTCAAACATATTGGATTTATGAAATTTTTCACCTGCTTTCCGGTTTCAAATTACAATAACTTCTCTTCACCAGGTCAAAGGTCACAATATCCCCTTCGTCCATGTATTAGAATTTGTTTTTAAAACAAAGTATCGTTCTCACGCTAACCTTCATTCCTCTAACAAAACTTCTATACTGTATTTATGAAACAAATTTTTCTTTTAATCTGTGTATCGCAACAAAACAGTTATTCTAAACAATAAAATAAGTTATTAAATTTTACTTATAACAAGATAAAGACAATATGGGAAAAAAATTATTCGACATAATTCTTTTACATATAGTGATATATGATAATTATTTATCTCTTTATTTAAAGAGTAAATATTATAATAAATATTTTGATAAATAATAAAAATAGGAATATTTTGTTTTAATTTTTTTGTATAAATTTTAAGTATTCTTTAAAATTAAGCATTAAAAATTTATTTGTGCATAACAGATTAATTTATATAAAATTAATTAAATGGAAATCTTTTAAAACAGGGATGAGCAACACTCGGCCCGCGTGCCGCTTGCGGTCCGTTAAACAAGTTTATGCGGCCCGCCAAGCATTTCTAAAATTGAATTTATTTTATCGACTTTCTCCCACAAATATATGTTATAAAATGTTAAATAAATGAAAAATAAATGATATCTTTAAATCTGATTATCTTTAATAGGGAATTTTAGTTCTTTCTGAAACTTCTTGTTTATTTTTAGCTTAATTTCCAATAGAAATAGAGGCTTATAAGATTGGGCCCATGTCTATTTGTCAGTCTGTATGTCCTACTATTAATTTTTATTTAAACATTGATAACATGAAACATTGAAACATGTTTAAAAATTGACTAAAATTGATCAAAAATAATTGATAGTGGTAGCTTAAAAATTGTAAAAAGTATAAATTTATTAAATTAAGTTTCTATATTGTCAATAGACATCAAACCTGTGGAACAAAAAGCAATAAAATTAATAGAAAAATGATATAAAAAAAATTCAATCCTGATTTTATTAATTCACTTTAGCAAATCAGTTTTTTGTGTGTAATTGTAGAAAATATACTCTTTTGATGGTGGGCCCTAAATTTTTTCAGTTGCCAAAATATTTTTTAAAATTACATGTAAACAAACATTGTTTATATTTGGATGGTTTGATAGAATTTGGAAATTTATCCCATCTTGTCAATTTTATAAACTAATCTATCAAACCCATACTGATTATGCGATTCAATAAATGATATTTTTGAAATATTTGAAAAAAATCAAATTTTTCTTAAAATAAGTTATAAAATTTTCAAAAATTAAAAAATATTGTAGATAATAAGAAAATAATGGTTAATTCTGTTAAAATAAACTAAATATTGATATAATACTTAATATAATATATATGAAAGTGTATATTAATAAAACGAAATAATATATGAAATATGAAAATATTGATTAATTCTGTTAAAATAAGCAATAATATTTCTTAATTGTTAATTTTTTCACTTTTACTGATCTATACACAAAAAAATGAGAAAATCCAAACATAAACACTAAAATTATTTAAAGGGGACACTTTTATCATTTTATGACAGCCGGTTGTTCCATGGAAAATTCCAACCAAATATGATTTACTGTGCTGCATGTGGTATTAGGTGCAATACAGAAGTAAAGCATCTTTAGGCCAATTAGAATAAAATAAACAACGTTAATAGTTGTTTATCTATGAGAAGGGACAATTTTCATATATGTTAAGTTTTTTGATCTAAATTTGAAAATTTATAAAAAAAATCAAAATAAAAATTATTGAAATAAAGGAAAAACATGTCTATAAATATAAATTATCAATAAAAATTACAATATTTTAATAAATTTATATTACTTTTGAACTAATTATTCAAAATAACTTCATTAATTTTCATTAATCAAAATCTGCATAATACTTTGTTTTTATCAATTTTTTTTTAAATATGGACCAATTTTATTCATTCATCGCTTGTTTTATTAAGTGGAACTGCTAAAAAATGTCAATATTTTTGTTGTATGGCTAAGGTTTCATATAAAAATATCATGTTTTCATCAATTTTATATACACAATGAAAAATTTTATAAAAATAAAACTAACAAAAAAAAAAGCTAGAATCAGAAGAAAAAATGTAATAAACTGTAAAAACTACAAAGTTTTTCAATAAAAATTAAATTATAATAATTTATATTTTTGCATATAAATTAGGTTTATTTCCCATTAACTGCTGGTTAGCAGTTGCAGGCAGATACTGAATGTGGATCTCAAAGGGATACTTTAAGCATGAATAAAATTATAAAATACTTTAAATGCTAAAATCCAAAAATGTGAATCAAAAACGTATATTTTATTTTTTCTATATGTCTATATTTTTTGTAAAATTAATGTGCAATGAGTTTCCTTAATTTTTGCTCTCTTTTTTTGGGTGTATATAAAATTCAGATTTTGATTTACAATCCAGTAATGATATATATTTAATTAAATTAAATAATTTAAATACCTGTTCATTTTCAATCATTGCAGAAATAATTTTTTCAACAGCAATACTAACACCCACAGCTGATTGATTTTCCTTATTGCTGTCTGCTAAAAATGAACTAATCTAAAATAGTTAAATAGGATATGAATGAATAATAATGTAAAAAGTTTTAGCAGCTATATTTAAACAATAAATCAAATTTATATTATTGAAATCTACATACTAATTTATCATATCGACCACCAGCAGCCAATACATCCATTCCACATTTCTGGCTATTCTTTTTTGTTTCATACTTAATTTGAAATATTATACCAGAATATATATTAATACCATAAGCAAGTCCTGGACTTATAACTATCTGAAAGTAAAAATTAAATGAAATGTTAATAATTAAGTCAAAAATAAACATCTTGAATGTTACCTAGTTTTGCAACATTCAAGGTGATTAATATATTATAACTGTAATAATGATACATTATTAAAAATGTATCATTATTATAATTATAATAAAATATAATAATTATAATAAAATATTGATCAACACAATATTATAATAAATTCTTATTTATATTGTTTTTGATAAATAACAAAATAGCATTTTTGTAACTTTTCTGAAAATTATCAACCAAAACAATACAAAGATCAATCTTAATTTAAGCACATATATAGCATATACAGTGGTATCTTGGTTAACGATGATAATCCATTTCAGGATTACAGTCGTTAACCAAAACCATCATTATCCAAGGCACGATTACAATAGTTAACCAAAATTTTCAATTTTGGTTAACTACTGTAATCGTGCCTTGGATAATGATGGTTTTGGTTAATGTGTGGAGGAGCCGAAATTAATTAATCAATTTAATTAAAAGTTGATTAATTCATTCCGGCTTCTCCCCACAACCATAGTAAATATTAAAAATGAAGATAAAACTCATTTAAAATGTCCTAAAAATAATGAAAATATCATTTATTTATTATATTTGCTACAAAAAAGTTTAACATTAATAAAATGAATTGTTCATGAAAACAGTTTTTAATTATCAATCTTCACCAGAAGGACAGTTGGGCTCAGTTTGGAGTTTTTTGACAAACAAACCTGTAAACACTGATTAGCAGCTTATAGATTTATCGATTATTACATATATAAGATCTGATTTTGCCTTTTGATGGTGAATGCACTCACCTATTTATTGTTTATATGAACTGTAGGATCTCAGACAGACTTTTTCTTCTAATGGAATTCGAAACTGCGATATCATTACTTGACACTACTTGCAGGTATCAAGTAATATATAACACAAACAAACAATAGAATTAGACTTTGTTTGCAGAATTTAAAATAATAATCATCTAGAAATTATCTTTAAAGAAACTAAAAACTAGTGAACTATTGCATGTCTATTTTTAATTAATTAAATAATTTGTTTTCATTACTATAGTGCATCTATTTTTAATTAATTAAATAATTTGTTTTCATTACTATATGTTCCGTCTATTTTTAATTAATTAAATAATTTGTTTTCATTATTATATGTTATAAAAACTAGTGAACTGTTGCAAGTCTATTTTTAATTAATTAAATAATTTGTTTTCATTATTATATGTTAAATTATCAATTTGCTCGTCTATTTTTAATCAATTAAATAATTTGTTTTCATTATTATATGTTAATTATCATTTAGTTAAAAATTACTTTTTAATTAAATAATTAGTTTTCATTACTATATGTTAATTATCATTTACTTAAATATATTTTTATATGGTTATAATTTCTTTATTAATTTTAATAATGATATTATTAGATTTGAACTGATTGTGATAAAAAAAAATAAAAAATAAAAAAATAACGATTAACAACTGAGCTAACGAATGCAATGACATGATCGCACATGATGCGATGATAGGCTGTTTTATAGAGCTCTATTTTGTCGGAAGTTCACATAATCAGGGGTTGTTAATCAAAACATTTTTTTCTTACAGCCACTTGTTGTCAACCAAGTATATCATTATCCGAGGTTGTCGCTAACCAAGGTACCACTGTATATGTATTTAATATTATATATTTAATTTATTATTTATTACATCATAATAGCATATTTCATTATATAATTATTAAGTGAAAAGAATATGTGTACACTTAATAATTTTTTATACATTTGGCAGATGTTACTATATTTCATGATATTTTTATACAATTAGAAATTTTTATGAAAAATTTTCATAAAATATATATTTTTATGCATAGAATTTATTTTTAAATTCATATATAGTACTTATTAAAGATAGCTAAATAATACCATGAAAAATAGAGATAACTGGAAGAAATCAAAGCAGACAATTAATTAATCAAAATAATTACTGATAATTAAAAATATCAAATGAATAAAATGATAAGTTTTTGCAAGAAAATTTTATATATGTTAGAGAAATTAGGAATGAAAATTTTTTGCAGAGATCAATGTGTTTGTATAATAAACTCTTCATAAGGTTTTTAAAGCTATAAATTTACAAATTTGAAAAACAAATGAAAAAATTATTCAAATTTTTTTTCTTCTATTATTTCAATTTTAGAACCTTTAGATATTTAGTATTTAAAAATTTTAATTGTTTTTTCTATTTATGTTGTTATTGAATTTTTATTAAATTACAGATTTTTAATTAAAACTAATGCATACATGCAATAAATTTATATCAAACATACAGTACTATTAAAATCAACTAAAAAAAATTTATATTCTTTGTTCAGAAGTTCAATTAGAATTTTTGAGTATGTATGAAGCATTATATTTAAACATAGAGCAAAATTTGTTTGATTTATTAAAATTAGTTTTATGATTTGAAACATCATTATTAATTCAAATTCAAAGAAGTATAAAGATAAATTATTAATAATTTCAAATTCCTTATGTACTAAAAAATAAATTAATTACAATTAGTTATCAATAATTTAACGTGAAATTAAACTTTCTTAATTATATATTGGTATTCGATAAAACCCAAGAAATCTCTAAATTTTCTTTTTAACAGTAAAAGTATTACAAATGAATCTTTTAAAATTCAAATAAGCTAATTGAAAATATGTTTAAAAACTTACTGGTATTTTAATATCTAATAATTCAGCATTTGTTATAACAGATTGTAACTCTCTTATTCCTTGTTTAGCTAGTGCTGCCGCCTACATAATAATTTCAAAACAACAGAAAAATATCTTGTTAGATATTAATTACATTTTAAAATTTGTTACTTTAAAATAAAAGCCAACAATAGCAAAAATGAATTAATTACTTGATTCTTTCGTCTTATTATAGGAATGAAATAACTTTCAAGTTTTGAATGCAATTCTTTTAATTCAATATAATGGCAAAAGGAAGCTACAGACTGCTCTCCTAATCCAAGATTAATAAGCTTATTTTGTATTTGAAATCTGCTGACATTTTCTTTCTACATAAAAATTGAAAAATTTTACATTAATTAAAGACTCAATATTACAGAAAAGAAAGTCAAATATTAATTATATATTACTTTATTATCAGAGAGAATTTCATAAACTGAATTATATTTTTCTTCAGATATTCCACAATACATAAATATAGCTTTTAGAAGAGATGCATGGTTCATATGTATTGTGTAATTACGAGACTAGAAAGATAACAACACTTGATTAATAGAGTGACCAAAAGTGATATTTCTATTATGTAAGATTATAAAAAATTCTATAAAAATATCACATAAATTAAGTTTCTTTTAAGCATTAGAAAAATAAATTCTTTAAAATGCACATATCAAAAAATATGATTACTTGAAGTACAGGAATTTCATTAATTATTTCAGATATAACTTTCAATACTTCAGCATCTGGTAAAAATCTAAAACAATCACAATTACAATTTTTATATTTTTACTCAATTTAACATTAATTTCAATACTTACCCAGCAGGATTTGTTGTTACAATATCAAAGGCACACTCATAAAGCTCACGTGGATGAAATCCATATACTTTACGTTCTCGAAAAACTTTACCAAAAGTATAACGCTTGAAATTGGTAATCTCTCGTCTTGCTATGTAACGAGCAAATGGTACCTACAAAATTAATTTTTTTATAATGAAATTAATTAGATCTGTTCTCAATTATTTTATTATAAAAAAATTAAATTTACTCTAAGATCATGAGGGAGTGTAACTATTCCACCTCCATGATTCATGACATGAACACATGATTCATTGTTTTTATAAACTGATGATTTTGGCATTAATGTAGGTACTGACCAATTTACTGCTCCTGGAAAATATTAATGAAATTACAAATATATATATATTATATTTATATATATATATATGATATATATTATTATAGAAAACATTTAAATAATTAAAATTAGATTATATACTGTATATCTTACCATGCCTTTGCATAATTTTTTCAAGAATATAAATGACTTTACTCATTGCTAAAGATGACTGACTTAAAGGCATTGTTTTATGTAAATCCATATCATATGTTACATCAGAGGCAACACTTGTTTCTTGTTTGAAAAGTGTACTGATCATACGTTTATATGCTTTACTTTGAGGATTAAATACTATATGCCTTAACATTTCATTTATTTCAGTTTCTTCCATTTGTGGGGGTGGCATATATTCTGATGCTAGTAACTCATATGATGTTGGCCTTTTTCTAACATCATGATCAAGAAGCCATTTAATTAAATAAATCTGATGAAAAAATTGAGAAATTAATTTCCATAAATTTATTAAAATTAAAAATTTTTATTGAATTAAGTACCTGTTGTTCAGATAACTGTTCTTCAATATCATTTGGAAAGACAATATCAGGGAGACGTAAATTTGCCAATATTTTTACTCTTTCCATTCCAGTTGATAATTTTGGATAACACATTTCAAAAAATATAATTCCAAGACTGTAAATGTCCACTTTCTATAATCATCATTTTCATATTATTTTATTAATACTTTGAAATCATAAATTTTATGTTAGAAAAATTATTATTAAATATTCACAAATTCTATAATATTCACCAATGAAATATTCAAAATTCAAATTAACTATAGTTTAATGATATGAAACTAACTATACATCTTACAAGTTATAAAACTATACCTAATATTAACTTATTGTAATTAAATAATACATTTTATTTAGTTTTATAAAAATTTAGGTCAAATTTCTTTATACTTCAAGATAATGCTGTGAATCATTAGCCCTTTTTTATATATTATCATTTTGTATCCACTAGAAAATAAAATAAAATATCAATAGTAATAAATTTTGATTTTTATTATTCAATTAATCCACAATAGTTAATATTAAAAATTGAGAGCTTCACTTCAGTTGGTTGCCTGGGCTTTATAGATCAAACTGCACCAGACAATGTGGTAAAGAATAAAAAAATAGATTAAAACAAACATATCAAAGAAACAAAAGAAAAGCGGTAAATGTAGTGTAAATAGCCACAAGAAAAATGAGTAATTAAGATGATAACAAAGTCAAACAAACTAAAAATTATAAATAAATAAGCAACAGTAAACATAAAAAAAATGTCTAATATAAATAACTAGCATAAAATAAACTATTTAATATTAAAGACAAAAATGTCTTTCAAAAAAGCAAAAATGTCAGAACAATTAAATTCATTCCCAATAAAGATCTCGAGATTAAAATCACAACATGTAATGAGCGTTCCATTACTTGATTAAAGTTTAATAGACATAGCACAATTACAATGATTGCAGTGAGGCTGTCCTTCACCCATTAATAGATGCCTCTGAGTGAGCCAGCTGTGCCCTATTCAGAGTCTTGTAATGAACTTTTCTCTTGTTGGCTTCACTTCAGAATACCAAAATAATAAATCACAATAATATCTTAAGGCTTGACTTTAAAGTATTGACAAATTTAAAATATAAAAATAACTATTATATTAGTTATTTTTATATTTTAAATTATCTACTAAGTTATCAAAATTTATTAATTTATATATTAATAAATTTTGATAACAGTAGATAATGTTCATTAATTTGTTAAAACTGATTCATTTTATTAATAAAACTTTTTCAAGTGAAAACTAACCTGATTATAAATAATTCTTGATGAAGAAACATTAATTAACTCAGGTGCTACATATAAAGCAGTACCAACACGGCCAGTTTTTGTATAATCATCAATTTCTAATCGAGAAAAATCACTTGCATCTGTTACATGTCCTTCACCATTATGTCTTTCACCGACATTAGAATCTAACGTGGAAAGTGGCTGAAATTCACAAAAATATGGATTGAGATTATTATACTTATCTAAAATAATGAATAATCAAAATAATCATTCATTCTTTCATATGTTTTCTAAGTCTAAAGCAACAAATAACATTAGAATAACTACTTATTAAAATATACACATTCACACTCTACATAGATTTCTAACTAATATGAAAGTGAATTTTATAAATTATGAAAATTTTACCTTTAATAAAATATCTGTTGTAGCTAGTCCAAAATCACCTATTTTAACATGATCATTACAGTCTAAAAAAATATTTACAGGTTTTAAATCTCTATGTATCATTCCCTAAAATAAAAAAATTCAATATTATAATAATTTATATATAAAATAAGAATCAATTATCTACATATATTATAAACCTGAAACAATAGGGGGAAAATGCTCCAATAAACCGAATATTTGCGTGCTCTCTGATATTCTCATAATCATTATGTCCAATGTATTCATTTCTAGACCTATATATATTCATTTTATTGATGAGAAATAGTGCAAAATGATATTTTTCACAGCAAAATTCTATTTAATTATATTTAGGTATTTCTCATACGTAAAACTACCTTAAAATAGTTGTTCTTGGAAAAACAACTTTATGATTATTTTAAAAATAAGCTTCCAAAATTCTATATAATATGTTATTTCTGCTGGTATTTTTCTGTATTATAATCTCGACTTAAAAATATCTTTCACCCATTTTACCTGTTTCAAAAGAGGAAAACCAAAGCAGGAATATATGTTTTAATTATATTCCCAAAAATCGCAATATTTCATTTTACCTTGTTTTTCCATAGGACCACAGAATTATTGCATATCTTGGCAAGATTTTGAATACTACCATTCGCCCATGCACAAATTCAATGTAAATATTCCTATAAGCATCGCCGCATAGTAAAATGTTCGCTTGCCACCTGAAAGATCCAGTTCTCACATCATAGATTTTTTTACAGAAGAATCCAAATTCGGCCATTGAAGCCCATCACCAGTGCGGGCACTCCATTGATAGGTTTTGAATGTTAGCTGATTAGTATCCAATAGGAAGACAACATAAAACAATAGGAGGAAAATGCTCCAATAAACCGAATATTTGCGTGCTCTCTGATATTCTCATAATCATTATTTCGCTAGTGAAACGAAGCGATAACTATTGGGTTTAACACTGTTATCACTTCGCAAGAGAAGAAATTATATTATTTTCAATATCATTCATCACCCAATAGAATTAAAAACTATAAAAAGTAGGTCGTAAGTAAATCTAAATTAGTACAGATGAGTGGCAACACTTAAACTCTTAACACTTAATCATTCGACAGAATCAGTAAAAGCTGTAAACAATAAGATTCATTTCATGTGATGCAACGGCCCTCATCAGAAATATTGGACTGTTGCCCACATTTAAAAGTGAATAAAAAATTTCTATTCAAAAATTCATAATTTAGGATTTAATTTTATTCCGCAATTTATTACATTACTTATTCATTATGATGATAAGTTTATTGAACCATACGGAATATTTCATAAATCTCTTGATTTTTTCTTGCATTAGATATCTACAAGTAAAATATATTTGAATCGGCCAATTTTGATTATCGTTAATTTGAATGATTAATATTATTATGATTATTGCATTATTGCATTCAATATTTGAGTTTTAACTAATTAAAATTAAAGAATGATTTAGAAGATTTCAGGAACTTTTATTCAGGCAAGTGAAATTTGGGCAAATACATACATTTAAGCGTTTTATGAGCAAAGGATTATAGGTTGCATATGTCATATAGAGTAATTTTTTTTTATCCTATTTAATTTTTAAATCAATTTTTCGAAATTTCAAAATCAAATCTTTTAGTAGTAATAATAGCAAATAATTTTAATAATTTGGCGACAGATGGCACTGTAAGCGCTTTCGTATAAACAATTTTTTAAATATTTAGGCCTATAAGAATGCGCAAATTAAAAGAAAGTTAGAAAACGATTGGTTGAATCTGTGCTCTAATATTTTTTTTTCAGGGGTTCCAAAACTAGTCCATCATTCTTCATACTTCGACGCATATGTAATTCAACGTACGTACGCAAGTTAGGAGGATCTTCTCTTAGAATTTCAGAAAATGTATATTCGGTCGTTAGTGCCGCATAAATTACGCGTACTTAGAAAGGATTCTTGTAGACCGCCCAACTTGAAATCAAGTTGGGCGGACTACTACAAGCTATTGTTTAAAATTTTATTTTTTTATGATAGTTCGGGCTTACTTTAATGATACTTGTTAGCATTTTCTCTCTCTCTCTCTCTATCGCTCTTCGTTCCAACAAATTGAAATAATGATAGATGGTATCGTGTTAAATCTATTTACTATTAATGAAGTAGAATACGGAAAGCGAATAAATAAAAATTACAAGATAGTGTATTTAAAAAATAGCAACTGTAAAATCCATACGCTATCTATTATTAATCAAGAATCATATAAAATTAAATTCGTTAATTCTCTTATCTAAGGAAACTGTTACATATACTCTTACAAATTAGATGCGGCTACTTTGGTTGACGTCAGGGCCGGTTCTATAGGTGAGGCGGAGAGGCGACACCTTAGGCGCCAAAATGATTTGTAAAAATATGAAATGTATAATGAACAACAAAAAAAAATAATATTTATGTGACAAAATTCGTAATAATACATAAACAGAAGGAAATATTCTGTTTTATCAGATGCTATAAATTTGAGATTAATTAAAAATAAACAGAATAATTTAATTGAAAAATAAACACAAAGATTTATTATAATTTTAGTTTTGTCGTTTATTGCACCGCAAATTATCTTCATTATATTTTTATATGAGGTTGAGAGTCAGAGTAGACTATACTACGTTTCCATATTTTCAAACGTTGTTGTAGCACTAAAAATTTTGTTAACACTATCTGTAACTGTAACTGCAGCCGAGCGCAGTTTTTCTCAACTGAAAATTTAAAAAAATATTTAACGACAACATCCCAAGACCAACTGAATGACTTAGCAATAATTTCTATAGAGAAGACAATATCTAAAGCAATAAATTATAAAGATGCAATCGACTAATTTGCTGCAATAAAAGCTCCAAGAATAATTTACAAAAAATTATATTCGATTTTTTTCTTTGTTTTTTAAGTAATGTTCAAACTATTTTTGTTCTTTTTTTAAATATAAATAAAACTTGTTTTTATATTTAATACAAATTTTTATTAAAATATCTGTTGTTCTATTAAGTAGAACTATTATTCATTACTTAAGAGTTTTTCAAACAATTTTTAAAAGGCGCCATTTTGAAAAGTTGCCTCAGGCATCATAGTTATAACCATACATACGGTATATGACGTTTGATCGAAATAGATTGAACGACACGAAAGGTAATTCTCACTCTCTTCATTTGGGCCCTATTAAGCTACATTTTTCTGTAAGTTTTAATACGAGTAACATTACATTCCAGATTTGTACGAAATCGGTTGAATGATGTGACCTATATAGACATTTCTACAGAAGAGAATCATAGTCTTCTGAACTTTTTAATTTTAGCCCAATTGGGCTAAAATTGTCAGATGATTTTAACTGAGCTAACTATTCCAACTTTATTCAAAAGCGGTTAAACATTGCTATATAATTTATAGAAGTATCAAATGGAAACGGATCCCATTTCACCCCTTCATTTAACCCGATGGTGCTGAAATTTTCAACGGATCTCAAGTAATCTAAGAAATACTTATATTCCAAATTTCATTGATACTGGTTGAACGATGCAACCTGTAGAGATGTATGTGGAGGAGGAGGAGAAATACGAAGTTTTTTTTTTTTTATCAATTTTTGCAATTTTTAAACTACTCTAGTTCCATTATTAATCGAATTTAAAACTTCACATTTGGTAGTCTGTGTCGTATTGAATACTTTTTTGGAATGTAATTATCAGATTAATAATAATTAACTTAGGATCAAAGTTACAGCGATTTAAATTTTGGCCGTAATGACTGCTATCGTAAGAGTCAGTCAGTGACTTACTTGGAATATTCAATTAAGTATTGAATCAAGTCTCTTGATTTAATACTCAACCGAACCTTAAGTTAAGCCTTAATCTAGTTATAATTTGGCTTATTTCTCTAACAAAATTGTATCCAACTTTGTTGTCTCTCTGCTTTTATAATAAATTCCCTTGAAAATTATTATTTAGCATCAAACGCTTGAAAGATGAATAAAATTCCTAATTTCACCATTGATATCAACTAATTCTATCAAATAGTATTATTCAGTATTATCTTTTTACCTCTATGATTTTTAAGTACAAAACTATTTCATGTAAATATGTCTAAAACTTAATCAGAAATTTTCAAAATATAGCATTTGTTCTTCTTCTTCTTCACTTCTTGATATAAAGGGTTTAGCTAGAGCTTTTTCCTCTGATGACGTACAGCATTTCTTATTCTAACTCTAAAAGGAAATTTATTCAGCAAGTTTTCATTTCTTATCTCTGGCTATTTTTTATCTATTTATTCAGCATATTTCCTTCACCAACTTTGCTATTAAATGAAACTACTTAACCCTCTCAAATAAAAATCTTAAGAGCCAACTTTCAACAACTTTTCCAAAAAAATTCAATAAATTCTAAACATCAATTTACAAAGTTTCTGAAAGCATTCTTTGAAACTAAATCTAATTTTAAAGAGGTATAATTTAAAGAGATGACAAATAAATATACACAGAATTTTTTTTTGCGTCATTGGAGCATTTTTGCGTCATGGCAATCATGATGTCGTAGTTACAACTATGACGTCGTCCCAAATTTGAACGATTTATCGAAAATGCCTCATCTCCTGCGGTATTTCTCAATTTTTTTAATTTTCTGGAAGATCTGAGATCAGTCTCTATCTTTCTAAAATTTCAAGTTCCAACCTGTCTGGAAGTGCCCAAATGATACATCAGCACATAAATATAGACAAACAGATAGCCCGTTACCTTTGCCCTTTATATTATACATAAACAAGGATTCAAAGAATTAAACTAAGGAAGGCTGGTCCCAACTAATATTAATAATTGGGAATAAGTACAATATTATTTTTAAAAAAACGGAATCTTATATAGTGCTAAATATTTTATAATTAACGAATATTTCTATGTAACTAAACAGAAATCTTATTCACGAAACTAGCAGTGGTTTCAGTGCTTGAAGCAAATACAGTACAAAAGAATGAAAAATGCTAACAAACATAGAGCGAATTGTAAACTACGTTCAAGTTACCTATATTAAGCAACGCGATTTAAAAAAAAAATTATTATAAAATGCGTATTTATGCGGCATTAACGATGGACAATAAAAGATTTTTAAATAAACAAGATCATCTGGTAGGTCCACCCAACTGAATGTGAAGTTGGACAGTCAACGAGAATCCTTTATAAAACGCGTAATGATGCGATACTAACGTTGGAATTTCGTGGGTGTGTAGCACTAATGTGAATATAAACTTTCTGAAATTTTAAGGAGTCTATTCAACTTGACACACATTACTTTTATGCATTCAGATTCGGCAATTAGGCAAAAACTCTTTCGCAATACCTGCCAAAAATTATTCTCATGTTTATTGCAATTAATCTTAATGGTAAGATATGATTATCATGCCATCGAGACTGATTGTAATAAATTTGTAATGGCACAAAATGAACCTCTTTATGCTATTTTCTTTTTTCCTCCCGAGGGATGAAGTAATGCCAAAAATGTATTTAACTCAAGATTTCTTTTTTTTTCTACTCCGCTTCCATCTAAAAATTGATAAGTAGAACGATTATTCTAGAGTGGACTATAAAAATTAACACTGATTCGACCAGAATGAAGATAATTAGATTGTATCAGGACCTTCACAAATATTTCCAATAGATCTGATCAACTAGATAGAAAATTAATGCACTTACAATCCATTAAACCAACTATTCCAACATGGTTTTTAATTATCAGATTTAAATCGAAATCAGAATTGCTCGACAATTTCTATGAAGAACTTTTAACATAATTTCATGAAAACTGACAGTTTGAAGATGAATAAATGAACTGACAGCGAGAAACAAATATAATATTCGTCGCAATTATCGCTAACAAGATAAAAAAGATTTTTTTAAAACGTGACATCATTAAATACTGTACATATTTAAAACAGCGCAATCCTCCGCCATGTTTACTTCTAACAAAACTTCCTCGTTATTTTCGATTAGATTCCGCCCAGAGACCAATAAATATTTTCACGAAAGTTCTAGAGCTATAAAAAATACATATCCGTGCTTGAATTTTTAATAATAGTAGCAGGGAGATAATAATTCGTGAATTAAGTACCTTTGTTTGGAGTAAACATTACGTTATCCTATAAATAGGACTGTATAAAACATTTAGACTAAGTATGCTGCTATTTATTGACAAATTATTAAGAAAAACATTGCTGATCTAAAAATATTGTATAGCATAAGGACATTTTCTTGATTCTAAATAAAATAATAATACGACAGAGCAGATTTTTTCCATTTAGAAAAGCTATCCAAAAACATGAAAAAAATATTTTTTTTTTTTCCAACTATAAATACTCCAGCCTGAAAATGTATTATTTGGCATTGCAGCATATTTGTTTCTTTCTCGATTTTTTTAAACGCATGTTTCTAAATGGACTGGATGGTATCAACAATTTTTTTTTAATAAAATTTACCATTATTCTGTTATTTGAATAAATATTTGACTAATATATGTAAATTTACAGTATGCGAATATATATATATATAAATTTTATTGTTATTCAAATTTAGTATATCAAAAGAATGGTCTCAAATCTGCAGTCATGTAATTTATTACCTAATCTGCACTCTCATAATAAAATATTTTATTATGAGAGAGAGATATTAACCGAGGCACGCAAATTAAAGGGATAATAGGGACAAATAAACGAGAGGGACTGCATTTAGAACTGCCAGAAGAACAAATGGGAAGAGAGGAGAAAGTACTCTACAAAAGGAAGGTATAGTAGAACACTAGAGGAAAAAATTGGTACTTTTTAGTCGCCTCTTACATGACAGAAAAGATTGAAAGTACTCTACAAGAGGAAGGTATAGTAGAACACTAGAGGAAAAAATTGGTACTTTTTAGTCGCCTCTTACATGTTTACTCCCATAGAGAAAGAAGTATTGACAAATGAAAGGGATAAAAACGAAAGGGATTGCACATTGCCAGAAGAACAAATGGAGAAGAAAGAAGAAAACAGAAAAAAACTGAATGTTCTATAAAAACACTAGAGGAAAAAAATTGGAATCCTTTAGTCGCATCTTACATGTTTACTCCCATAGAGGAAGAGGTATTGACAGATAAAATCACAGAATAGACCAGTACGCTCGGAGATTTAACCCTTAAAAAAAGAACGGAGTGAGAAGAATATAAGAAAGTACCAGTAAAAAAATAAAGGTCCTGCCATAAAGAAAATTACCAGAAGAGATATCAACACCGAACGAGAAATGGTTATGTAGGAACTGGGAACGTTTTTATAGGTTCCATAAAAATGCCGGTTTTTACATTTCATAACTGCTCTTTTAATTAAGAGAGTTTAAGCAAATATTAGGCCCTACTATCATTGAAAATTTTAACATTTTAAACAACCTTGTTTAAATTTTATAACCAAGTTTTTATCAGCACAGATGCAGATTACTTCTTCACATTACGGAAGTAACGAGAGCTAAAAAAAAGGAAACCAATTGTCTGAAGACTCGCTTCCGAGCGCCAGTTGTAGGATAAATTATGGTTATTACGTAGAATGTCTGTTAGGTCATTGGTTTAAATCTTACTCCCTGTTCTTATCTCGACTACAGTTAATGCAGCTTTGAAACGTCACTGTGCGCGTAACAACGGAATAATCGACCTTTCGACAGGTGTTCTGTACATGTAGCTTAACCCGGTAACTTATCTGTTTGGCCGGTAAGCTGAGTAGCAAAAGATAGAAGAGATTCGGAAAAGATTACTGGCTAGACCAGGGGTGGGCAATTATTTTCTGCCGAGGGCCGGATAAACAATCTTTAGGATGAAGGTATTACGGTATATATTTCCACTCCAACTGAACAAATAACAAGCAATTCAGAAAGAGCTAATTACCTACTTTTCAAACATGTCCTTTATTTTGGTATGATTAAAAGAATATAGGAATAAAATATATACCATCAAAATCATCTTCAAATGACAATTTATTTGCTGAATATCATAAGAATCTATTATACAGTTTCAAAATTATTAAAAAAATATCATAAAATTGAACTTCCACTATTTAATAGCAGATGTTCAATGTCAAATGAGTCTACAGGCTTAATTAAATATATTTTAAATTTAATATTATGATTACTATGCTAAATATTATGAAGTTAATCAAACAGTTCAAAAATTAAGGAAAAACATTTGAAGTTTGAATATCCACCATTTTTGTTTTATATAAATGGTTGCAACAGCTATAGAGTTAAATTATGTGATGTCAAAATTATCATTAATAACAGAACATCACTATCAAATTTCATGAAAAACTACTAATTACAATACTTCTAAAGTATTAATGAGGAACAGCAAATTGAGAGCAAATGTTGATCATATAAGCAACACTTTGCTTAAAGGCACGTTCTCACAAATCAAGTTTAATTGACCAATTATAGTTGATCAACAAAAGTTGAATGAAAGCTATAGTGAGAATCTTTGTTTCAATAGAGCTGATCAACTTTTTAGTGGATCAAGAAAAGTTTGACCCAGTCAAACTTTATCGTTCAAGTGACGAGTCATCCGCCATTTGCTTTCAAATTGAAACTTGTCTTGAAACATGTGACCTTCAGTTGACAGTCAAGTTCGCAATTGATTTCTTCTTAAAACCCATTGCCTCACCCAAAAACGATGTTTCTTACGATTTTTACTCATGTTAAATAAAATTGTTTTTAGTTTTTTTTGTTTAGGTGGTCAGATGGCCAAGTGGTAACACTGTCAGCATACCATGCAGATAGACCAGGTTTGGTATCTCTTGAAGTTTTTGGGGTACTGTGCCCGATTCGGCAATCCCCATCCTTTACCATCCGGTCACCTCCACGGGTGTGAGTGCAGCCTATGGTTGGAACTGCCTCTACCCCCTTAGTAACCTCATTCATTGAGAAAGGGGCATAATATATACAAAGAAGTTTTTCTTTTAACAAAAATGTTACCATCTGTACAACTTCATGCACAATTTGCTTTTGACGTCATTTTAAAACTGAAATTGTTCATCAGTTTCTATTGAAACGTGTGAACAAAAACTGATTCAAGTCATATTCAACTTCTGTTGATCAACTATAATCGGTCAATTAAACTTGATTCTTGAGAACATGCCTTTAGAAAGTAAGCTAATGAGATGTGAAATTTCATACTGTGTTTTATTATTTTAGAATTACTTCTCTCCTATCACAAAGTTTTGAAAAATAAATCTAAATAACAGATGACTTATTATATAAAAAATAAAATTTTATATCATCTCATTTTTCTCTTTAGTTTCTGCTTCAATTCTGAAATTTTTATTAGAGGTAAAAACTTTTCACAAAATTTATGTGGATAATTTTCTTATAATGGGAAAATATATTCAATAATTCATAAAGATAGAATTTTATTAAAAAATTCATTTTGGCTGAAATTCAACTTACTGTAACTTTCATTTAAAGTTAATTATTATGACATTTGCATTCAAGAATAGGATTCAAAAGAACTCAACCTGCCAAATTGGAAGCTTGATATACAATTAATAAAAGAACTAAGGTAATTTTAAAATAGAAAAATAAATAATTCTTCAAAATGCATTCTTAAATAAAAAATTTAAAAATTATAATAAAACCAAAAAAGTATAATGTATAAGATTTTACTAAGATAGAAGTTTAACATATAATAAAAATAAATTATGACTGTTATGCTAAACTTCAAACATTCTCTAAAAACAATCTATTTTCAAATGGGTCCTTTGTTTTTGAATGTTTAAAAGGGATTAAAATATATGGAATGCCTTCAAAATCATCTACAATATCATAACTTGTGTGCTGAATATCATAAAAATCTACTAAATAATTCCACAATTAGAGAAATTTTAATCTGCCATTTTTTAATCTTATAGATTCATATATTTATCTATCTTATCTGAAATTTGACTTTAATAGCTTGACGATCCTGATAAATTTAAAAACTAAATAAATAAAATAATTCAGAAGCTATTAGGGAGATCTTTTTGCAGTTTGAATGTCACCATTTTCAAATCGCTGAAGCTAGACAGTTAAATGATGCAATGTTGCAATTACCTTTAATGGCAGATCACAACAACCAATGCTTATGAAAATATAATTAGTTCAAAACTTATTAATGGCAATAAACAGGACTGATCTCATAAATGCCATTTTCCTTTGAAAGTGTACTAAAAACGAATTTTACAAGTGGAAACAATATGTTCATAATGGATTTTAATTTTTTGCATAAAATGTTTATATATAGCATTTAAATTTCCAAAACTACTATAAAATGTTATTTTATATTGAACATCATAGTATTTTTTTATTGATTTTATAAAAAATTAAATTAATCTTTAACTCTCTGCAAAGATAATTTTTGCTATCTTTGTAAAGTCACTATCACAGGAATGTATTTAAAGATATTGATAAGTAATTCTATATTCTTTTATTTCATTAGTGTAGAAAAAGATTACCGATTTTTCTCTATAATGAAAATTGTTCTCTCTTCTGTTTAAATTCACAATCAATGCTCTTTATTTTTGTATTTACTCAGTACTATTTATTACATTAACATAACCAAGGAAATTCAGGACAAGGCCACTTACAAATTCTGCACTTTTTTGACCACAATTCAAACCTGGCATTGAATTCATTTAATATATGGCATTGATTCATATTAATAGTAATTACAAACTCAATTAAAAATTATAAAACACAAAATTAAAAACACAGATGTATTGTGCTAAACAATAATAATTACTAGTAAAATAAATTTTTCATTGGTAAAATTAAAAAGGAAAATATTAACAATACAGGATTAACTTAAATGATTTGCTTTTTCACCAGAGTTAACCAAATTTTTGATTAATCATGGCAGATCAAATAGTTATCTTTGTTGTTTTAAAATTATTGATGACAAATACAACTGTTGCTCTGGGAAGTTAATAACCATATTATATTTAATACCCTCTCTTTCAGTGTCAAACATTTGACAAACATTTTTTTGCACCCGATTCATAAGCACTTTACAACACCTTTCGCTCACTCACTATTTCTTACTTCCAGATCATATTCCCACAATGTTATTTCTCATTCTGTTAAATTTATGTTCTTTTTGAGATCTCATATCACATCCAGCATATATTTGTAAATTTAACAATCTTCTATTCATTCTTTTTCACTTGTACCTAACATTCCATACACTGTATCTCCATTCATACTTCTGTTTCCATATTTATTATCCAGACTAAAAGTCATATCATGTTCAACAATCTGCAAAGTAAGAAGGATTATGTACTCCAGTGATCTAAACTGTTGGTAGTCCAACCTTTTCATAATGGTGCATGGAATTGTTTAGTATCTTCAAAATAACAGTCTCTCAAGCAGGTTTCCATTATTGACTGATCATTAGTATGGAAATTTTTGAATTGATTTTCAAACATCAAAGAGTAAATACGCAGCAAGAGTCTAGATCACAAGTATATAATCCTCCTTGCCACAAAAAATATGGATCCAAAAGAGATTAAAAGATATATGCAGTCAAACCCCAATAAGATGCCCCCCGTTAAGCCACCACCCTCGCTGACCACCAAGAAATTTGATGGAACAGATCTTCCTTATGTTAATGGAATAAGCAAACCCTGATAAGATGCCATCCAGCAGTAGAAATGTCTAAACAAATATTTCTTTTGGTATTGTATTTGTTTTCATTAATCTGCCACAGGCATTTAAGGCGACTTACATCCCGAAGTTCACTAGAACTGTATATACAATATTAAAAGCTCACTGGATTCATTTGTAACTAGCAAGTGGGAGAGATGGAATTAATGGTTAATCATGTGTCTCTTTAAGCATGGTTCACACCTAGGTTGTAGAAATTTAAGATCATAAGAACCAGATCATTTTCATCTTTTATTGTGTACCAAGCAAATGAGGATACTACATGTATATATACAGTAAGCTATGTACATTGTGTTTTACAGAGAACTCAAAGTCTCTACTTTCAGTTCTCTGTAAAACACAATGTATATCACGATCAGAACAGCAGATGGACATATGCTTCTATATAGTACTGTATATATATATATATATATATATATATATATTTTTGTTGGCAATTTTTTAAAAGTCAGACTTTTTTCACGTGACACCAACCATTTGCCGACTTCTGATATAGTGTGTTGTGGCCCGCTTAATGTAACAAACAAATGTATGTGGTCCAGGAAAAAAAAAAAGGTTGAGAACCATTGATATAGTATACAGTACATATACTATATCAATGGTTCTCAACCTTTTTTTTTTCCTGGACCACATACATTTGTTTGCTACATTAAGCGGGCCACAACACACTATATCAGAAGTCGGCAAATGGTTGGTGTCACGTGAAAAAAGTCTGACTTTTAAAAAATTGCCAACAAAAAAACTCTTTGACTTCTCAATTTGTGAATGCTATAGGTCAGAGTTTTCCAAACTGTGGGCAGTAGTCTATTGCAAGGGAGCGTGCAAGAATTAACAAAAATATCATTTTTGAGACAAACAAAAAATGGTATTGAAAAAAATATTGGTTTTTTTTTTTTTGAGAAATTATTTTATTTATAATAAAAAATTTTAAACAAGAAGATAGCTATATGCCGGAACAGCTTTCATTATGATTTACAAACCTAATAAACGTCTTAAATAAAAATTTAAAATCAGATGAAGAATTTATTGAAGTATCTAGAAATTTATCAAAAGTTTTCCTTTGCAATTATTAAAAATTTAATTGTTTATTTATATAGGTGGCAAAGCAATGCAAAACTGTTGACTGCAGCACCATAAAATGATAAGCTTTTTTCAGAAACGATTAATTATATAAAAAAGCGTTTTTTGTATTGATGAAGCGTGGAATCTTAAATTGTGAGATTTCGCCCCCTCAGCATATTTTCTTGCATTGTAAAATTTTATGAGTGATAGGAAGGACTTAGCAAATTAGGAAAATTCTAATTTTTCCAGATTTAAAAAAAAATTTTTTTTAATATCAGAATTTTTATTTTTGTATATGGGAGAAGAATTCTGTGCTTTCATTAAATTCATGACTGTGCATTCTGGGATGCATGTAAATGCTTGGTGGGCCACATGCGACCTGCGGGTCGCAGGTTGAGAATGACTACTGTACTGTAAAGTATACAGTATTTTAGAAATATTAAGTTTGAAAATACATGTGTATATATATATAATACTAAATACATTTATATTTAGCATTCAAATTAATAAATTTGGAGTTCATTTTTATTTCTATACTATACGTGTTTTTGATAAACCACCAACCCCAATTAGCCGCCAAAATCATCCCCAAATGCATGGTGGCATCTTATTGGGATATCCCATTAGGAGCACCAGTCTTTTGCAAAGGAGCACACAAGAATTAACAAAATCATCATTTTTGAGACAAGCAAACAAAAAATAAATTTAAATTGATGTAAAAAAAAAAGAATGCATCAACAAAAGCGTCATAATATATATATATATCCATGTACAAAAACTTTCTTCTGTAGCTGTTTTAATGACGAAATATCAATCATGTTTAATGATGGAAAAAGAATTACAATTCTTTAATGACATCCTGATTTGAGAGAATTTGTGCTAAGAAAAATAATATTAAATATTATGTTGTATTAAACATATATTCTATTTTTCATTTTTTGTAAGATTGTTTAATTGTATTAAAAAAACACTGTAATAACATATTTTTATGTATATTCTTTATTTATACAAAATATAGCATATTGTTTTGTAGTATTAAACTGTAAGTAGAAAGTATTTATAAAATTGGACTGTTATGAAAATGTGGGGCATACCAATTTTTTTTATGAAAAAGGAGGGCATGAGTGCAGACACAAAGTTTGGAAACCATTGTCTTAAGCAATTCAAAAAAATTACTGAATTAAAAATTCAGGAGAAAAAATTTATAATTCATTTTAAAAATTGATAAAATTAAAAAAACAAAATAAATTAATCTTAATATTCAGTGTAAATAAAACTTTTTTAATTAGATAAAATACGATAAATTTCTTAATCATTCTTAAAATTAAATTTCTACAGAATTATTCAGAAATATACTCGATTAAATTATATTTATATTTCATGTTCTTAATTATTACATACTTAACTTTTTTAACCTCTTGCATGCCATCAAGATATACCTGGCAAGAACAAACAATAGAATTTTACAACTGCGATTTCACAGATTCTAATTGGTTTATTGCAATTGTGTTTAGGGTTTTTGAAAGAGGACTATAAGGAATTTCTGAATGTTTTCAAGCAGAAATTTCTTATTTTAAATGGTTTTTACAAAAATTTGAGTATTTTATGGGAAATTCACTTTTTTCTTTATATTCTAGTTTACAGTGTCTATGTTGTTCCAATTATATGTTAAAATAAAGTTAATTTAAACAAATAAAAATCAATCATCTAATATATAAACAGCTATAATATTCTTTACTTTGCTTTTATTGAAATCTCCAATGACTGACTCTCACTCTACTCCCAATACCACATTTTCCAGAAATTAATAGGTTTAGCAAGAAAGTACAGAAAAGAATTAACAGAAATAAAACAATAAAAGTGCCACACCTCTTTTAATGGAGGATCTTTGTTTATATTAATTCTTTATAGTTGAACTATAAAATCTTAAAATTTAAAAAATATTATAGATAATACAAAATTTTTCTTAATTCTATTAAAATAGGCAATTGTTTTTATTAATCATTGATTTTTTTACTTCATTTTCATTGCATTTTTATCAAAAAAAAAAAAAAAAATATTACGTTACGGATCACAACTTCAATTTATTTTTCATTTATCCAGAGACATTCAAAATTTATTTATTTTTTGTTAAACACCGATTAAGGACATTTTTTTTCCTTAATTTGCTGTCAATTCTTTTCTGCACTTTCTTGCCAAGCCTATTAATTTCTGGAAATTGTGATAAATTAAGTATGGGAGTAGAGTGAGAGTCAATCATTGGGAATCCAATAAATCAAAATAAAGAATATTATGGCTGTTTATATATTAGATAATTTTTTTTTTTTGTTTAAATTAGATTTTTTGATATCGTTAGTTTATTAAAGTTATTCTCAACTGCTAGTCGTGCTTGTGTCCTTAATTATTGAAGTAAGAGTTTAAGCAGTTTATATTAAGTGAACATAATAAATAAATGATATTTTCCATATTTTTAGGACATTTTAAATGAATTTTATCTGCATTTTTAATATTTACTATGGTTGTGGGGAGGAGCCCGAATGAATTAATCAATTTTCAATTAAATCTTATGAGGAATCATGCCTTGGATAACGACGGTAATCTTGGAATGGATTACCACCATTAACAAAGGCACCACTGTATAATTGTCTTGGACTCATCTTTAAGAACAAAAAAATCTATAACTGTTGGCACTTCTACCTTCAATTAATTAACTTATATTATTTTATCATTTATTTAATTATATTATATATGTACTTATAATTCTGTTAATTTTGATGATAATATCAGATTTGAATTGATTCTAGTTGTAGAAATTGTTATTGAATGGATGCTTGAAACAAATCACAGGATGTGACAACAATTCACTTTATAGCATTCAAGTTAGTTGGAAGCTTCTTTTAAATCAACATTTGTGAAACTTAAATAACATAACAATTTCAGATTCTTGTTAGAAACTTCTTTAACTAAATTAATTTTAAGAATTAAATATAATAACAACTTCATTTCATATTGTAAAGTGAACAAAATTAACCGGGAGAACTTTATTATAACTATTATAATTTTTGAATGACCTTTTAAATTTGGAGGAAATGGAATGTTATATTTGTCAAATCAACTCAAACAATATTTAAAAGAGAAACAAACTAATGGATTGACAACTTGAAATTATGGGTCCTGCTCAAATAAGCATAACTTTATTCTCACAGTTTTCTCTACCAATCCAATGCCAGAGACAGTATTCTTTTCAGTTTGATGTGATTGAAGAATTTATAATAGAAAAAAAGAAAAGAAGCTATTTTTAACAGTTAGCATAGAATTTTGCTCTGGTTCAGCACTCTCTGAACACTCTCTTAGCTCTCTTACAGCTCTCCTTCTCTTCTGCTTATGGTTTATGACTGGATTAATGTTGTTGTCTTGTATTCATCAGTATTTCTGTTGTTGGTCCAAAGAAAAAGAAAATATGAAAAAAAGATTTTCTCTCATAGGTATGTTTATGAGTCTCATGTTAACTTATTGTATAGTTCTTCTTTACATTAGAATTAGATTTTTTCATTTAGCTTTATTTATTATATTCATTAGCTTTATTCTCTATTTCTTGTCTTCAGTTTAAGTTGTTATAGTCATATCTTAGATCAGTGTTTTTCAGCCCGGGGTGCCGTGGCACCTTAGGTGCCACGGTGCCACGATTGGGGTGTCGCAAAGTTTAGGCATTTTCTTGAAAATTTGATATATTTGATAATAAAACTAGATTTAAAAAACAATAGCCAGACTATTATTTTACATGTAGGTATTTCAACAAAATTCAATGGACTTAAATTTTGATTTTGAACACGTAGAAACACTTTTTTTGCATTAAAATGCTACTTCAACTGTCAATTTTTAAAATTTTTCTTCCCCGGGGAGCCCACCTCAGCGTTGCGCGTAATATTCGTTTTCGCAAAAAAATTAATCTGGCCCATTAGCCCCCTTATCCAGATTCTAGATCTGCCGTAGGGTGAAGGGTGTCACGATTTTTTATTTTTCAATCAGGGGTGCCACTCAATGAAAAAGGTTGAAAAACACTGTCTTAAATTATTATTATTATTATATATCAATAAAAGTCATATTATTTTTTTATATACTGTATATATGTAAATATATATAGTTTAGATGCCAATTGTTGTTGTTTCTAGTTTTTCACTTAAAATTTTGATGTGCATGGATCTAGATATCATTTTCCATGCTGAAACAATGACCTAAAATGATCCAGATGTCAGAATCCGGCCTTTTAGATAGAAGCACTATAATTTTTTTGATCCCCATGGACCTATATACTGGTGTCAGAAGGAGTCCATGGGGAGTGTCAAAAGTATAAAATTATTAATTAAATCTCTCATGGATTCCACAAAATAACTGTAAATAGGGAGCAACTATATTATAATAAATATTAGAATTTTAATATATTAAATTGCTTTATATTTAAAGGATTACATTGATTAGCTTTAGCATTTTCCAATATAAAGCCAAAATATCATTATAGTTCAAATTTTCGTAATAAAAAATATAACTTTAATAACTACTAGCACTTACTGCGGTTGAGTTACTGCCTCTTCTCTTACATAAGATTCTCTTGTACTGCTAACGTTTTCGGTCCCTCTGACCATCATCAGGCTAAGCTTCTAAACAATCATTAATTCGAACACTAAAAATAGTTCTTGTACAGATTCCAAACAAATATGAAAAATTTTAAAAATGTAGTTTCTAGAACATCTATGCAACTGTTTCCTAGGTAACCGATGCATTGCTTAATAATGTAAATAAGTCTGAAATTATGTAACAGCACAAAAAAAAAAAAATAACAAACTCAAGACAGGGGTACAGTGGAAACTGAGCACTAGTTTAGTTTCATCAGCTTCTCTCACTTTGTTGTAATGCATACTTCCAGGCTGCTGGGAGGTCTATTGCTGCCCTATCATTCAACAATCTTTCATGTCTCCCTTTCCTCAAAATCTCCAGCGATTCAGCTGTGTATGCCTAGGTCTTACTTTTTATAGGTTTAATGATCTTGGCTTCCTCCCATTTTATATCAAGGTCGGTTGAGTAGGCTTCCAAAGCCAAGGTGGTAGTAGTCCTAGCATTGGTTATGTCATGCTCCTGCAGTCTCTGTGTGAGGGTTCGCGTAGTTACACCTATATATTTCGCTGCTTGCTGTACTCGCCTGTCTATGACTGGTATTTCGTATACCCCCCCTGCTTTTCTGATTCACTTCTTGGGTCCTTTTCATTTCTCAAGAGGTTGAATATAGTGCTCCCTCTTAATGATGCTACTTTCCTGTTGGTCATCTTAGCAACTCTGTTGACTAAACTGTAATTGGCTAAGTTATTTGGTACAGTAAGATATCCCTCTGCTGGTCTAGGTTGCCTAAGGCGTACATCAGTTTGCGGGTCTTGAACATAAGCAAGCTTCTTTCTAACTTTCTTGTATGCACTTAACACAAAGGATTTCGAGTAACTATGCTGTTCACCCATAGATATTATATAGTTAATCTCCTCTCTTAACCTTTCATCATCAGTACTGTATATAATGGCCCTTCTGAAAAAATAATTAAAGGCAGATTTCTTATATCGAATCGGATCTTGGGACCAGCTGGGGATAAATACTGGTTCATAGGCAGGTTTCCTAAAGACTGCCGTCTTCAAGTTACCATTATTAAGCTCTATTTCAATATCAAGGAAGTGGACCTTACAGGTATTAAGCTCATCTTTCCTTAGGTTCAATCCGTATTCTGCTAATGTAAAGGCCTCTTCAAATTTCTCAAGGGATTCTTCCCCGTCCATACTGTAAAGACATCATCTATGTAGCGTATGTAAAACTTCAACGAAGGGCGGAAGGATTGTATTCTTTGGCTCTCAACATTTCTGAGGACAATCTCCACTAGAGCACCTGCTATAGGGCTACCTATGGGAACTCCTCTCACTTGCACATATATCTTTTCTATAAATTTAAAATATGAGCCGTAACAGATCATGTGTACTATTTCCCTTAAAAGGGGTGCTCTCTTTTGCGCTTCCGGTACGTTTTCCATAATAAATCTGTAGAACAATAAACAAGTTGGCATAAAATCTAGGTGTAGAGAAGGGTATTCGTAAAATCTAGGTGTAGAGAAGGGTAGAGGCTTTCATAGTCGAAGGTCACTAGTATATCTCCTTGACTCCATTCAATTTTACGAATATGGTCTAGCACTCTCGTAGCTACCGTGGAGGATGTATCCGTTTCACCTAGTATAGCCATAGTCCACTTGGCCAAGACTCTCTCTAAGTTGTAAGTAGGCACATTCCTTTTTTTAACTATCGGTCTTAATGTAAGTGGGCTTTTGTGTGTTTTAATGTAGCCAAAAAGTCTTGGACACAAGGGCGCCTCCACCGGGTCCACTTTCCATATCTCTGGAAACAATTTATTCCTGATTATCCTATGTACAGCTTTTGCTAGTTTTTGCGTTGGGTCGAGGTTCAAGATTTTCGGTTGTGTTTGCTCAATATAGGTGTTCAAGAAAGAATTGTACAACTCTTTGTCCATGAGGACCATTCTTTTTGTTTTGTCCTCCCTTGTGACTATTAGATTGTTGTCTTCGATCCAGGAGAGGGTTTGCCTAAGCAGGTGGGCATCATTTTTGTTCAAGCTTTCTCTCTTTCACTGCTTTGCGCTCGTTTTCTGAGTAAGGTAAGTCCACCTAAGTCTATCTCTTTCCAACTCTCCAACTCTTATCATTTCTTCTACTTGTGGGATGTCATCAATAATGGTATTATTTAACATCATTGAACAAGATGGACCTTTCTTAAAAATTTGCTCTGCGTACGGAGGCAAATCTATGTTATCTATTACTGTCACAGATTGCTTAATGGGGGGTGCACTTGGGTTTTCCTATGTGACTGTAGCTGGCATTTAAAAATCCATTTTAATTTACTAATATGCTTGGCCCTTAAAGCTTCTCCTATGGTTAACATCTCATTTTCTATAATGTCCATAAAGTCCATGGCGTTCATTTTTAGTGTTCGAATTAACGACTGTTTAGAAGCTTAGCCTGATGATGGTCAGAGGGACCGAAAACATTAGCAGTACAAGAGAATCTTATTTAAGAGAAGAGGCAGTAACTCAACCGCAGTAAGTGCTAGTAGTTATTAAAGTTATTAGAAGAGTTTAAGCGGTGTTCTTTAAATATGTAAAAAATATAAAATTATATTAAAAATTTACACATGTGAAATAATGCACAATCATTTTATATGAAGTTAAATAGATTAAAACATAGTTGCAAAAGTTTTTGAAAAATGGAATAAATAGCATTGCTTATAGAGAAGACTCTATAAACAATTCTTCCAGTTGAGATTTTTCCAGGCTGGTCGGTCACATAAGTTATTTTATATTTTATTGTTCATTATAAACCATATGCCAGACAGAAGTTAATATAATTATGTTTTAATATAAAGTCTGTGGTATATAACAGCAAATCTGATATGAAAATATATTTGATTCAATTAGTGAAGAAAATAAGCAAGAAAATTATAAAAACAATCAATTATTCATATCATAAAATTAGTTAAAAATATGAAGAACAGAATCCTTTTTTGAAAACCTGTAAGAAAAATTTATTAAGTTATAAGATCCACTTGGGTTTTCCTATGTGACTGTAGCTGGCATTTAAAAATCCATTTTAATTTACTAATTTGATGGTTGTGGCTAAGCTGGTTGGACAGTACATCATTTTTATATATCTTATAAAAAAAGCATGTTTTTAATAACAAGTTTCAAATATTGATTTTTTTTTATTGTTGCTACACAATGAAGTATTGTTTTATTTCTTTAATTAACAAATATATTTTCTATATCAATTATTTTTATTAATAGTGCAATAGTAGTAGTAATATACTATTATGGTAGTTCTGCTGCAATAGTAATGTAAGTAATACAATTGTTAAATTTTTACCACAATATTCTTTTTCCACATTATTTTGAATAAATAAAAATAAAGAGGAAAGAATTTCAATGAAATTATTAATAATATACGGCAAATAATTTCAAAATTTTTAAATTTCTATGCACAATCTCTAACTTTATTATTAGAAAATTCTCCTAAAATTCAAACATTCTCAATATGAATTTTAATATTTTAAGAGATGTTTTATTGATAGATAAAATATAGTAATATTATAAAATCATTTTCATAAAACTAGGATTAAAAATCTTTCAAATAAACATAGTATCATTTGTGTGTGACAAACAGTTTCAATACTGAATTTTAAATTTCTAAATGGTTGCCATACAATTCAAACTTTTACTTCTAAGATAAAAATTTTAAAAAATGAAGAAATAAAATCAAATTTTATAAATTTAGATAGCACAGTGTACTATTGTAAAAATTTAGAAATACTAAAATTAGATGTATATTCATTTGGCATAATATTTTTCAACTTTGAAAACTATAATTTATGCATTTATATATTTATATTTTATAGCAATATAAAAATTATAAGTATTTGAAAAATGAAATAGCTAATGCTACTTAAATAAATAACTTATCTATTAGCTAATATATCACTTTATTGTTACTGAAAATTCAATAGTTTCATAAATAAATGAAATATTAAGGATTCAGCTCCTGTTTTTTAACTTTTGGTAAATTCTATATATCATATCATATCATCCATAATAACTAATTGCTTAAATTAAAATAAAAATATAGATAACTAAGATCAAATTAAATTTATTATATATGAATAACCTATGTTAAGTAGAGGCACCGATCACATTCACCTTTTCCATTCACATATAGATTTTTATGAAAATAGCTATCCAAAATTTTAATTTCTACTATTTTTTAAATCATAAAAAAATAAAAACAGAATAAAAATCTTAAAAGTTTATTCAATTTAAAGCTGATTATTTTTAAAAACAAAATATTAAAACAGCATTTCTATGCAACTAGAAATGACTTAAGTGTCTGAACCAAAATTTGAGAGAAATTGAACAAAATCATTGTGATTTAAATGTATCCAATCCTTTTATATCCATCTTAAAAAAAATGAATTATTATTATTATTATTATTAT